>DWEJ01000752.1:0-15089 GCA_018245835.1 Mysoria sejanus stolli
GGTAACGGCATATTTAATTTTCTCTTTAATTTTGAATAGACTGGTTTCTATCACCTTTAGCCTATTAGACCGATTTCGAAAAAAAACATAAATCCGGCGCCAGTTTTAAATGTTGAACTGATAAATTATGTTTTGGTATATAAAATATTTAAAATGAATAAGTGTATAGAGATGATATAAATATATTAAGCTAATATAAATATTTATCATTATTTATAATATTGATAAATTTTCTTTGGTATATAAAATATTTAAAATGAATAATTGTATAGAGATGATATAAATATATTAAGCAATAGGTTTAAATGAAACAGACAGTATAATAGCTTGCTAAATTAACTACATAAAATATTATACAAATAATTTAAAAGAAAAAATAAAAACGGATCAACTATTTAACTTTCCGTTTGACGGTACGTATATTGATTATAAGTTAAATCTAACAAAGCATCTATACTTAAACAAAATAGACAGATTTAAATATCTGACCGCATTTCGGACGTTGCATAATACGCTTTATTCCTATATAGATCACTGAAATGCAAATTAAGTGGATGATTGCTGAAAAGAATAAATGCATAGATATGTAAATTAAAGTCGGTCAAAAAAATTAAAAATACAAAGATGAAGAAGTTTTTTTCCAAAATAAAATCAATCTCTCTATTCTCATATAATACTGATTATTTTATTTTATTATTGATATGGGAAATTTGTCTAAGGAAATTAAAAAAATAGAATAGTGGAATTAATTTCATTTAAAATGTGATTAGACGTATGTAATTAACAAAAATAGAATCAAGCTAAGCAGCCTTACACAACGCCGATTCCGAATCGTTATTGAATCACGACACGAGGTCACGAACCGAAACACAGCACGGATAATACAAAACAACCACAATGCCTTTTTAAAGTCACTCTGTTACTGTTCAAAAATTGGTAACGTTTGTGAACGAAACGCAAAATACGTATACACTCGCGCACGAGTCACGGATGACTGAAATGAGCATAGGAGTGGTTGGTGGGGGGTTATAGACGCAAGGGGCGCGCGCCCTCCTGCTACACTCACACTATCGATGTACTGTATTGTCAGACTAATTTGGACTTTAAGTACACCGCATAATGTTCATATTACAATAACAATCAAACAAAAGCCAGGCGAAATATACTCATACGCTTCGTATTCGAACCATTTCATGTGCTTTCGACGGCCGTGCGAACGTTCAGTTATAGTCGTTATACAACCAACAACACAGCTGATTGGTCGATCAATGAAATGTGTTTTCTTTTTTCGACTGTAACATTAATATTTAGAGTCGATTATTGATTGTATGTTTGAAAATCGAACGTAAACTCGACTGGTGGTACGTACATATTTCAGGATTACTCGCGGCTTATTGTATTTCGATGATTTAGGAACGGATATGAAGTTTTGTGTTAAAAGCGGCTTACTTTATGTAATTCATAATATTGTCACGGCATTCGATTACGGGTAAGGTAGAGAGCTCTGAATGCCAAATATACTTATTATTCCAGAGCTGAGGCGCTTTCTCCAACGTTCATATTTCCGCCTTGGACGCTTTTGACTTTTGTTGGATGATAGCATCCAACATCTAACCTGTATGATCAAAATATGCGAGTTTAAGTCTTCCTCAGCACCTGCATTTAGGAACATTCGCCTTGTACATATATTTTTTCATCTTTTTTATTAGAGGCTTACAACGGTTTGTAAATTTTAATTTAATGACCAAAGTGCTGGTGTTGCTCGTCTTGTATGTTCTCGTGTTCTCGTTTGAAAATATTTATCATTAGTCATTTGTTTGTCATGTAGGTACAATTTAACAAATGTGTACTGAAGCTCTTTGTGTGTAGACATCGACTTGTATAATCAAATACCGATTAAGAGAATCGATATTTTTCATTAGTAGAGTTACTTTTCAATAATGAATAAGTAATAAACAAGAACGGAGGCTTTACGTTTAACAATTACGTAATACGTGTAATCAATTCGATGAGTTGAATTTTATAAAAAATCCATAAGAAGTTTAAGCCGTGAGCAAAGAATCGTAGTATTATCCTAGAATATTAGAAAAATTGTGAATCTTTTAGAGACAATAATAAGGAGATCTTGGGAAATCTCCACATGTAATCATCTGACCTGAAAGTAGGTCCAGAGATAGCCTGTGCTATTATTAACCTAAAATATAAACTTATATAGATAATGTTGTATTCCTTCTGACCTACAACAAATACCAAAGTAGATTGTTCATCACAGAAATATTGTCCCTAGATGGGAATCGACCCCACGACTCCCGCAGCAGTCTAATTCATAAACCACTCCACCAATGGGTCAAACAGATAAAATATTAACGCTCCATTCACGAGACCACTATCTAAAACAATAACCTGATCTCAGAACAAGGTAGTGAAGGTAGAGGCGTCATAAAACAAAATGAAGAATAAACCTAGAGATATTAATAAGCAAGGCCGGCGGCCGGCGGCCGGCCGCGGAGGCTTGTGACGAACCGATTTGAAACTTACCTAAATGTCGCGAAACGATAATCAATCTTAAATAGGGTTTTACGTCAGACACAAAGGCTATGATAATCTGACAGACCAAGGCTCATCTGTATTCATTAGATAGGTCTAATTTCACCTAATGAGAGAGTTTATGAAGAGAATCGAACTAATGAATGTAGAACAAGCGCGTTCGATCGGTTAGGATAGACATATATGGCACTCGACGCTTTCTGCCTACCCCGAATAGGAAGTAACTATGTGAGCAAAAAATATATTTAGTACTAACCCATGAAGCAAATGTAATAAAGAAATAAAAACATTTTATGTAGCAAAAGATAATATAATTACATATTGTAAAATAAATAGTAAATAGAGAACTGAAAACTTTGTATATAACTTACAATATGTTAATGTAATTATACTTACATTTATTTTATTATACAAGAAAACATTTTATAATATGAATGTAATACTACAAATAATTATTGTATTCGTATTACAAGATTAGAAAGAGTTAATAACTGGATTTCGTTATTTACAATCTTGAATCGTTTGTAAGATTTCCAAAAAATATACGATACGATATAAAACAGCTATATTATGCAAATACATGTCTCCAACGTGTCACTTGATGTTACATGCCATAAAATTTGCTGGAGTTGCCGAACATGCCAAATCTGTTGTACCAGATGCCAATGCAGACGTTCTTACGAGTACGTCCTCGCATAGACCGAACATTGACCTCGGACTTCGTAACTCCTCTTGTCCAGATTCCCGACTTTAGACGAATGCTATTGTCTCAAATAGCAACTGAAACTAATCATGACTGTATCACATAAATCCTAAGCTAAAAACTCATCCAAAACTGGGAGACTCCTGATAGTTTTGGCTTTACCTAATGCTAAGTGTCGCTAGATGGAAATACGATTTAATAGATACTCATACAAAAAATAGTTGGAATTAAGAATACCCGCAGTATTACAGGAATCGTTACATCGAGACTGTATTTCCCGAAGTGTCAGGCAGAAAAACGTCTTTTGTCATACACCGGTAACATATACACACTCTAAACAAGTACTAGAAAATCTGAATTAGAAGAAACGTGCGAGGCTGTGAAAATTGTGACTAACAATTTATTATAACTAACAATATCCATTAATTATGAATGCGTTCTTCTTACTTCTTGATCCGCAAGATGTATGATGATAATCAGAAAGAACCAAAAGATACACGAAGAACATAATTTCCCCTTACGCCAATGCACATGCAACAATGCACATGCAACAATGCACATGCAACAATGCACATGCAACAATGCACATGCAACAATGCACATGAACATTTGCCTCAACATGATCTACAGGTTCATTCCATTTGTCGGTCCACTGTTGGACATGGGTCTCATCCAAGTCCGAGAGTCACTTCATCAACATGGTTTCGGTATACTAAAGGTACAAACCTGTATATGTCGAAATTGAGCTCGAGAGAATATATGTTTAGATGAATATCTCTGCTTTTATTATTCGGATCCCAGTTCCCATGGCGCGGTCAACGCTCCCTCAATATCCCTGTTCTCGTCTGTACACAGCTCTACATACCTAGAATCTCTGATCTTTTACTGCGATCTGATTTTCCGACAATTTATTGAACGGAGCAATTTACTTGTCTGTGTCTCTCTATTACGATCGTTGCACGATTCGGTTTTTTTTTCTATTTACATTAAAAAGGCGGAAAGTTTTCATGCTGGTTTTCTGCTGTTGTGAGGTTGCAGCGCAAGGTATCCAAGGTCCAATAGGACTGAATGTACATCTATTATCATTCACAGATACTCTATACACATTAGGATCGCTGCAAGCATCATGCTGCTATGTTTAAAGAAAAAAAAAAGAATACAAAATTTTGACCTTTATCATAAACATATCCTCGGTTCAGGTTTAAATGAACTCTTGGAATGAAGTTGTAAACCACATAGGACATTAGGATTCCTAATTACAGTTAGGTCACTTCAGTAAAACTAAGAATATGTACCTACCCCAAAAAGTTAACGTTTCGTTTTATTATAACACGTGCAAGTTTTAAAACACCGATAAATGTGGAATATTGACACTGTTTTAAATGACACAACAAGAAAACGAGTATGAAATAGAGTAAAAGTTTAGTTTGGGAGGACAAATGCCAAATTGTTCCTATTATAGAAGAAAGGACAAACCCATATTTTAATTTATATATACGGACCTTTGATTTTGTAGATATGTGCGGTTTTTATCCTATCTTTAAATGTCAAGCTCTGCACCAACGGGCCAGTCAAACAAGTGACAACAAACAGTTTAGATTGTAGACCAAATGAAAAGAAAAACACTGCAGGTCGATGCTATACGTTGTACGGCTATAAACAATAATATAAATAAATAATACATTATAACGTACACTAATGTAATATTTTGTTATACTTCAAAGATAGTATTTTAAAATACTTAAATTAACATTTCATTTGATTTCATATCCCTTTTGAAACAATTAACACAGGCAGTTCCAGAAACCGAAATAATATGTTTGTGTTGTATGAGCCATGCATGTATGTGTTTAGATGGGGTCACGATATGCGAAAAGCTGTAAGCAGAAGCTGGATGATAAACATTCTTCCTGATCATAACAATATTTATTCTGCTTAAATCGAATGCACAACCTCCAGCACAACGAACATTTACCGCTGACCACACAGGGCAAGAAAATAACTAGCGTACTAAAGCATACGGCGAGAATATAAACAGCAATGAAAAGCAAATATTAAGCCTTAATAAACAAACAACTCACTCATAATCGTCCGGGTAATGTTACCAATGAGACTGGATAACAGAAAGTAACGACACATAGCATCGCACAAATCAATACCCGATCCACCGTGCACGAGGCCGCCGATTCAACGCACCACCTATCAATGAAACCCATTGCAACTCAATCGAAATTAAGCCTTATCCTCTTCTAACGTTCACACTAATTAAAGAACTTACGACTACACTAAATAACGTTGAATTTCGTTTGCACTGTCGCTTGTGTGTGGTAAGCTGTGATATTGTAATTTATTTACGTGAAAACGGAAAATCCAACGCTGAGTCACGGCTGAAAGCCAACCGCGTCATAGGCCACTCGGCGCCATTAACAAATTTCATAGAAATCACAACACGCACGAGTTCTTAGTACGGGATATTCTGCTTGCTATTCAAATTATATTGAGTAATATGTAAATTCTCTTACTAATTGGTTAATAATATTAAAAATTGTTTTTATTACCATGGGAACTGTACTACAGTGTTCTGCCTGGCTCTTCAGGCAAATGCATGTATGTAATCATTATAAATATAAAAAAAGAAAATCAGTGTAACGATATAGATATTTGGTACATGTTAATCTCTGCTTAACTGGTAAGAGACCAGTCACGATGATATTATATTTATTATTACATACATACATACATATCTCCACGCCGGGTCCCTCACGGAGGAGGCAGAGAGCACTGAGTGCCAAATATCATATATTACATGTTTCAGATATTTGTATTACAGTATGTTGCATCAAACTGTTAAAAAATGGTACACCACCCGGTACCAGTTAGCAAAATTCACAAAACTCAAAGAACGTAATAATATACCTTGACACATTTTCTTTTATATTTGTAATAATACTGTGTAATAAGATAAAGATATGTCATGACAATTCCAGCACGCTTGTCTGTTCCCTAACTACAGAGGAACACAGGTCGTACCATGCTTACCAGACAACTGTGAATCACTAACATATAAATAGTAATAATAATTTTATTTGGGTTGAATAAGTGGTGGCATACAATTGAATTAATTATTAAATTTTTATTAAGACATAAGTAAACGAGGTGGCATACAATTGAATTAATTATTAAATTTTTATTAAGATTAAATAATGTGTCGCATGCAAACTTGTAATTCCACATATTATTTATAATCATGAAAATGTCGTTAGCACTGCAAACATTTCACTTGAGTAAATGCATTTGAATGTTTTATTTTGAAAATATTACCTGTTACTAATTTCATATTTGCAGATGAAAATTTTCATATACAAGCACATAGCTACATGTGTACCTAACTTTACTTCTAAATACAAACAATATCTCCCATAGTTTATTGTGCACTTCACAGTAACAAATACGTTTAAATTTCGTTTTAAAGTTCAAAATCCTGAAAACAATTGTATATGAAAGCCCGCATCATCATATACGTATTGGAAGTTCTCACAGCACAAGCCGTGCGCGTGACCGGGTCGGGTGTAGTGGCCTCTCGATAGCTCTCGTCGCAGAGACATTGTGTAGCAACCAGCTCGAGGTGCTTCTTGTGTGGCGCTGTCGCTGAGAGCCATCTCTGGCCACTGCACGCTGCTCTCTTCACCTCTTTATTCCTTTTCAAATAAACGTGTACATTTTACTGAAAGATTCCCTGATTGTTCCCATTATTCAATAAGTGATCCGACCATTTCTCTCTCTGTGGGTTCACTTCATACGATCTCAAGTCTAAAGCCAAGTGTCAGTGAATGCGAGCGAGTCCTGAGAGTGTACTAGACAGACGACATGATGTCAAGCGTTCTCGTGAAGTTCTTAGGGATGACACCTAAGTCAGAGCAGTTTAGAACAACTTTCGTAGCTTATTCCTACTTTACGTTCGCTTGAGATAGAGTTAAAATGGTTTGTAGAGATACTGTAACGTCATAATAATTCTTATCAGCGTTATCATAATTTTTTTTTAGTTCCCTACGGATACAGATATATCCTCTGGATCCTGAATACGGATATCCTCTTGGAATGAGAGGGCTTAAAGTTTTAGTCTCTCATCCTAGCCAAGTAGAGATGTCATAAATTAATGTAGAGTTTTTCACGGTGTTGTCTTTCACTATCACGATGGTCCCTACGTACAAAACGACATGTCCGAAACCGAGGTTTACAGAAGAGCTTAATTTAAATTCAAAACGAAGAAGGTGGTAGAGCCCTCTATGGTTCGACTCCGGCGGCATCACCGCCACACCTATTTCAGCCTTATAACAGCAGTGTTAAGCGCTGCTGTGTTCTGGTTTGAAGGGAAGTTTGAATGTAAAGGAGACATACTTTTTCTAGGCATTCCAGCTTAGTCCTCAGGGTCTCTGTGGTCGACCTGATTCCTATGAATCTAATCTTATCTGGGGTTGGTTACAAATGTCCATGGGCGACAGTACCCACTTACCATCAGGTGGACTGCATGCTCGTCTGCTACTTCTATATTATAAAAAAAAAATTCAAAACCTTACTTATTCTCTTATACGATTTGTATATTAAGTTAAATACATAATATTTAACTTAATATTCAAGTCGTATAAGAGAATAAGCAAGGTTTTGAATATAAATTACGCTCTCCTGTAAATCTCGATTTTTGACATGTCGTTTTGTACGTAAGGACCACTCTATTGGAGCCACTGCTAGACATAGGCCTGCGCTGAGAAGTTATGCCCATCATCCCCACGCTGGGAATGCCGGTTGGGAATCGCAGAGCACAGCTTCTCGAATCAACTAAGCGTTGTCCTTCACCGTTGCAATAATAAAATTAATAATGAATATTAAAACGCGTATTTTTTGTAAAAACGTGCCCGGTAAGTTTCGAACTCAGAACCAGTTGGACGCTTAATTCGAAACTAATAGTCATTGCCTAAATGACAAAGCACGAAATTATATACGTTTATAATTTCGTGATTTGTTTTTGTTACACTACTCTGCTTCATTACATGTGAGCCATGAGCATGAGCAGCCTATCTCAGTATACCGCTGGACAAAGTCCATCGCAAAGATGGTTTTGAGATAAACTCCTGGCTGGGTTAAAGATACCTAGATAATAGTTACACAGTTAAAAATATACAATGTTGTAGGACGACCTACAGAGGTAACACATTGAAGGATATTATTATGCGTGGTGGAGCGGGCCGGGCAGCGCCGCCGACGCCTAGATGTCTGTTGATTATGACTTACGTGACTCGCCGCCCGTTCAGTGAAGGATTCGATCAGTTTGCATAATACAAAAATGTCTAATAATTTTCATTGTGAACATACCACGACAAATGTACGTGAGCTTCGTAACCTCACACGTGTATGAAAAGAACGATGAATGTTCAAGACGCTGGTCCTGTCTGTACAAATATAGTTTAGTAAGTATACATTTAGTGATCTCTGCCTACCTCGTAAATAATCTGGCTTGATGATATAATAATAATAATTGCGAAAAGCAATACACAATGAACGCGCTATAAGTTTTAGGTCACAGAAATGTATATTCTATACTAACAATGACATACTTAGTTCAGTAGAGTATTGTAGAGGGCGGTAAAGTCGCAGCGTAGATCGGCGTCGAGATGTCTGCGGATAGCGGATCGCGTGACGCCGCGCGCTATTTCGACTTTCAGGTTAGGCAGATTACACTGTTTATACTATCGCGATTAAAATTATGAACGATCGATGTTTGTCCTACTGATATCAGAGAATGAACGTAACGTTGATATAATAGAGAATTCTGATATATAGCTGACATATTAATCAAATTTAATTGTTTGAAAGAGAAACAGTTTTCATTAATTTTATCATATTTTAATCATTTATCATTATCATTTCGTCATCATTATGATCCACAGCAACAATTAATCGTTGCGTTCACAATTAATCGTTGGTCTCTGGTTTCCACTCAGAACAATCAAATCAACAAGTTTTTTTTTTATCTTCACGCCTGGAATCCGCGAAGAGGTAGGCAGAGGAATGCAGAAGATCAACAAGTTAAATAATTATATTTTCGTTATTATCACTATTCTAAGTAAAGTGTTCAAACTAAGTCATGTATTCACTGTATTTCAGTTCTTTTCGAAATATTTTCAGATGTTAAAGTTGAATAAAAATCCGCTGTAAATATTTGTAATAGATAGATATTATCAAGTTTCAAATAGAACTCTACTTAAAACGGAAAGCTCATTGGCGTCCACATCACGATAAATGCATAATAATAAGGAATTTTATAAAATTTTTTAATACCGATAATTTATACGTCTCACTCGATATATCTACCTTACGCTTGAACGAGACAAGTAGGTTGCATTCACTTACGATTATATTTTACAAATAATTGTGATCAAATCTACAGTAATATCAGTAGATAAGGACTTAATATCACTCATGAAGACCAACTATAGGCTGATAATTGCGTCCAGTCTATATTACTTAAGATGCCTGTCTGTAACAAAATTATATTGTGTATTCTGTTAGCAACAGATATCAATATTAACGAAACGCTAATGTGTCCGTTTACTATTCGTCCGTTTAGGCATTCTTTTATGTCGACAAGCAAAAGTAAGCTAGTGAAGCGTTGGAGATTGCCATGTTTAAATACTTAAATATATAAGGTGTCAGAAAAGTAATATTCATCGTCAATTCTTTTCGTTCACTGTTCACTCATTAGAATGAGAAGGGAAATGCCGTAATAAGCCATGCTCACCACTGCACGCTGACAGAGTTCACGTGCCTGAGAGAACATTATGAAGAACTCCAAGACGTACTGGTCTCCTCGATGTTTCCTCACTTCCTTCACTCTTAAAGTTACATTTACATATTATTGTAAAGTAACATTTATATATTATTGTAAGTTTGAAAAGCATGTTTTTTGTAATAGGGTACGCGCTAGGATTTGAATTCAGAAACCTTAGGAATCGGCGGCTAAAACTGAAATCTCTAAGCGATCTCCACTTTCTTAATTAACATTAAGCTTTAATTTAAAGTTATTTTTTTAACTATATCTTTATTCGCTCGCATTGTGACAATGGAGCAAAAGCTTTACCCAGAGGTCGAGTTATGCAACGAGTCGAACAAGTCACGATCGGTGTTGTATCCGAGTTATTCCGAGCTATACCAATATTTCCATGTTATCGATGTTCATATTGGACAGACGGTCGATGCTCAATTATACCATCGACCAGCAATTGTCCCGTCGTATTTGTGTCGTACAAATAATCATGTCTACTTCTGTTTTTCCTTTTCAATAATAATATTTGTCGTGTTTCTGATAAACATTCGTTGTTTTCCAAACTTAGTCGGTATGATATTATGAAGTAGAACACTTATCTAGTTTGTGCTTATTACTAATAAATTGAAGTTCAAACAAAATAAATTATTGTGCCAATGACACAAATATTTATTCATAGTAAGAATTGACCCCCTTGATTACTAATCAACAGCTTATTTTGTTACTCCTGTATAGCCAATTTTCTCAATTTAACACTAATTTATGCTACTTTTATATAAATTCAATTCCTCATAAATACCAATGTAAACTGAGCATATTTTTAAGTCTTGTGTATATGAAAAAATCACATAAAAGACTACAATATATGATACACACCGTAAATGTTGCTTACGAAGGCGAAAAACCAATCACATACCAGTTGGACTTGCATTTCTCGATCGTAATATTGCAACAGCTCGCGTGTTTGGAATTAATTATTTAAGCGGATTGAAAACACGGTGATCGCTTGGATAATAAACAGGATCCAATCAAACTTGTTTTCATTCGTAACGCGTCTCATAATACAATACATATAATTAATGTTTATTTTATGTGTAATTATTTTATTGTACACAAGTCAATTATTCCGTCTTTGCTTGCTATCTCGTGTTCTTAAAAGATTTTCCTAATGTAACAGTTCCCTACATCTCGACACAAAATAAACGGTTATTACCACTACAAATTTAATTGAACCTTAACAACACGCCTGTAATCCTCGAAGGGGTAACGAAGTGTTGTTTCAACGTTTCACCAGTTAAAATAAATTACTTATAGCGTGATGTGAATACATCATACTAGAAATGGCAGCACCGTCGCGGTGAAGTCGTTGGACACAAGATGAAACGCAAGCGCGGGCGCCACCTGGCGGCGTAATAGTCGTCGGGCATTGCAATGGTGACTGTATCCCGCGCTTGACAGAGTCGTGAGGGTGCTTTCGTTCGAGCCGTCGCCATGTAAAGTGATCATCACGAAACTGTCGTTCCGTTTCATTGAGTGTTACCTTTGATATTAGAATTGATTATTATAATTGAAATATTGTGTAATTATAAAACCGTCTTGCCTTATTTGCACGATACCCTGCATACGCCCTCACTATATCGGACTGAAAATGAAATGAAAGCCAACATCGTGACCTCCGACATGTTTGTATAATGATTTAGTATACCGGATATAAATTATGACTGAAAGATATAAGGTACATTTTGTACAATTGAATATTCTAATATTACTTTGACAACATACCCACGTTGCTTTGTCAAATTTCTTATTTCTTTTGACGGTGGAAGTAGACTTTTCGATCAACATGATCATGTTTTCACTAACGATGAAAGGAAAGAGTTTAAGAGTAAAACTTAAAAAAGGTTAAAAAGGTATTACACTACTTACTGCTGCGGATAAAGAACTCTAACACTTACCTATAAAGCTGTCCTCGTCATTAGCATGGAGTGCATGCATGACGAGCGCGGCAAGGAGTGCGGGGCGCGCGGGCGGCAGCGGCGGCGCCAGGCCGCGCAGGCTCACCGGCGCGGCGGACCAGATGGCCCCGCAGAGCATGCCCTAGCGCTCCGCCCCCGGCATCGCCGGTGACAGCACCCTGCCGGCAACACCACAAGCTGCTCAAACATTGACTCGATCTATAGTATTCGCATAGTACAAAGCAGTATCGCAGTATTGTTATTGATAGTCATTTCTGGCTTCTTATGAGTTGGCAGGCTTGGAGACCTAATGTACCTGCTCTTTTAGCATTACGTGTATGTTCAAGTTATGTTGTTACATATTAATTTCATTTATTAATTTCAAATAATATTATATGCATAAAATTACAAGGATTATTGACAAAAAATAGTTAATTACGGTAATCACAACCTGCCCCCCCCCCACCTCAGGTTTACAATTCACTGAGCCATCGAGCAAGGGAAGCCAATTTAAAAGTTATATTTAAAACAATATCAATTGCTACTAAGGAATAAAACACTATCTACTCGTGTAACGTTTTCACAGAAAGCGAATGAACCTATCAAATTATTTCGAGTTGACATTCACCGGCGCATTTATTGACGCCGAGTCATTTTGGAGGATCATAAAATGCAAAGATTCTAGTAGACACGTTAGCGTCTCGATTTTGGGAGGGTCATTGCAACATAAGGGTCAAAGTAAAATGTTAATATTACATTTGTATATAGTTCTTGTAATGTTAATTGGAGTGTGCATGATGAAGCGTGCAATATATGCATTAACTATCCACATATTTGTCAACATTACGTCATCGTGTGAGCTCTGCTCGTCAGCACTTGGCCAGGGTTGCACTTTGTAGCCTTAACCTTGTCATTCTTAGAGGACACCGTGTCCAACGTAACATCACGCTTGTAATTCTCGAAGAGGTAGACAGAAGAGTGTAGTCCACTCCCACGCTTACTTCCCACTGTGGAACATGAGGCAAACTGGCTGATGATAATGGTGAACATTAAAGTGTCATAAATTTCATCATCAGCCTATGACTGTCCACTGCAGAACTTAGGCCTCCCCTAGACCGTGCCACGTTGCACGGTCCTGTAATTTCCTCATCCACTGTCTACCGGCGATCCTACGAATGTTGTCGGACCAGCGGGTTGGATTCTTCCAATATTAGGTATGAAACACCAATCACATTGCACGATTATGATTCAAGTCATTTACTTTCTATGAAAACCTATTGTTTAATATTTGTTCTTATGATTTCAGTTTCGTCTTCAGCGATCATTTCAGTTTCCAGTATAAATGACAGTGAAATACAAACGTGCATTCAGCAATGCATCGAGAATGAAAACCCGCAGTCGCAATCTTGAAATGAGAGAGAACAAATAAGGTCGCATAGCAACAGATAAAAGGTGCTTTTGTACATTCAAAATTACCCTCGTTCCCGGTTTATCACGTACACTTTCATCTTCCCAGATCTTAATATGGTTATAGACCTTAAAATTACAAGTTTAAATAGAATCTAGGGCTTGATGAAAAAGATAATAAAAAGGCATTTTAAATCAAACATTGAACATATTTCAAATGAATAAAAATTGTCTTCAATGTGGCGTGGGGTGTGACACTTGTATCACAACGGCATGCATATAGGAAAACAATACTATGGAGGAATTTAATAAGGTTTGTAAACAAAGAAATATTTGGCCCATAAGGCCATAAGTAGAGTACTTAGATATAAATGTAGATAACATTCTATTCTAAATTTTATTCTAAATAAATTACACATCCTACGCACCATTCTTGTTTCTGAGATACGTAAATGTTACCTATTTTATGTGCGTTAATTAAAAAGTTCAATAAAATGTTTATATTAACTCCCTTCTGGTGTTCCACTTCACGCAAGTTTTTTACTGATCTGACTGCCTGTATAAACGAAGAAAATCATGAGGAGAAAAAAAATAGGATTATACAGTTTTTTTGTTTTGTAATTACTAATTTTCTAAGAAATTTTCTAGGAAATTTTCTAGAAAGTCTAAATTGGAATTAAAATTCTAGTAGTGGTTCGGAGTCTGGAAATGTGCCCCATGCATGGCAATAGGCTCACCACCTATTCCATAGCAGGACGTAAACGTAGCCGGTGAAACGTGGGAGTGTTCTGCATTCCTCTGCCTACCTCTTCGGGGATTACAGGCGTTAAGTTACGTTTTTTCTTACGTTTTATTATAACTACTGTAAAGCAACCCTTACAAAGTAGACAACTTGTTATTCTTTGTCTAAATTCACCACTCTGTTTACATGGGCACCCAGTTCCAGAAACCTCTGAATCATCAGCCAATATCTGAACTATTTGGTCAACATGCCTCAGACATGGTCGGCTAAGTTGATAAAGTAACAATAATTAACAATAGCCTTCATTAACCTGTTGCAATCTGCATGACATGGGTCTCTGACGGGTTACATACACAACCCTCACGCTGGACGTGCGGATTGGGGGTAGCAGAGAAAATGATAAAAATTAAATAAACATTTAACTTTGTTTATGGCAATACGCTCACCACCTATTGAATAATGGGATGTAAACGTAACTGGTGAATCGTGGGTGTGTGCTACACTGCTTACCTCTTCGGGGATCACACGCGTAATGTTACATTTAAGAAGTAACCAGAACCCATTCCTACAGCAATCATTGTATACAGACACAGTATACAATTATATGAGTATAATGTCTTTCAATGCAAAGGCGGTGCTGATTTATAGTAACTGATGAACCTGTCCCAGGTGCTGAAGCGCGGCATCATCGGCACCGGCGCGGGCACGCTGCGGCTGTGGGAGATGCTGTCGCGGCCGGGCGGCGCCATCGCCAAGCTGGACTCGTGGCTGGAGTCCGACAATTATACTAACATCTTGCACAAGGTACGAGTGTTTGTCGTAAATTGATATTGTTTAACCATCACATCATTATTCATTCTATTGTAAACATTTATTATTATTTTTTTTGTATTGTCAAATATTGTTATTTATATC
>DWEJ01000753.1:0-15088 GCA_018245835.1 Mysoria sejanus stolli
TATATATAGACAATCCCCGCGGATCCACTGAAGTCTTAAAGGAGTAAGAGAACATTGAATGCACTATAACTTCCTGTACTCTTTGAACAACACTGTTGGTCCAGTGGTTAACGATTTCTGAAATTCTAATTTCGAAAAGACATTTTGTTGAATTGTGTATGGGAATCCGATAGAATTAGTGATTTATAAATTGTTGATATTATATCTTCATTGTAATGTATGAGTTCAGCTTCCATTTTGTATTCGATCGACATATTTGTGATAACGTCTTTTGTATCAATATTAATGTTCATCTCTATAAGGAGATGATATAATAACCACATGTTATCAGAATGTGGCAGACAAGCGACTATGAATTATATCATACATTCTGAAGACCGTCGTGATTTTCAACTTGAACAGTCTAGTGCTTGTACGTGGCTCTGCAGTTTAATTTATTCAGCAAAAACGGCAAAGATATTAAGCGATGTCTCATTGTTCGGCGCAGAAACAAAGACGGTGAAGCGAACTACACAATTCCACAATAAAATCGTTGAAAAGACAATAGCAACAAATTGAATGTGATACGAAACGGTAAAGTCACCCACTTAGCTCTTAGAGAAACTCGAGTTTCCGTACTATTGCCCTTCACGGGTCGTACACACGTGTCGAGGTACCACCTCTCTCGTAAGCG
Organism: Mysoria sejanus stolli; assembly: GCA_018245835.1. NCBI lineage: Eukaryota > Metazoa > Arthropoda > Insecta > Lepidoptera > Hesperiidae > Mysarbia > Mysarbia sejanus. Next base: position 674 of record DWEJ01000753.1, read on the forward strand.
TCCATTCGGTGGAAGTTCACCGTACACATTTTTAATATTTCACTTAATCTAGACAATTCAATTTCTTGTAAACAAAATGTTTCACTCAACTCTCCCAACAGCTGTAGTTCTGTAGTATTAACGAATACTGGACTATACAAAATCTGGACATGAATTAAGTTATATGTTAGCGATGATTATAAACAATGCTAATTTCCGATTCTAATTCACGTAGGAATTAAGCTTGAGCTAATTTTTAATACAATATATCTACAATTAGGCCAAATTGTAAACAATAATTGGTCTGTTGGAAGTTGACCACACCTTGATAAAATCGTTGTTATAGTACCTTAGGCAGTATTCCTTTCATACACTTTAAAAATGAAATATGTATTTACATATGCAGCTTGTGATCAAAACCCTTCGAAACTTTCCCGCCGATTCGTTGGCCATGCGTGTGAGGACTCTCCTATTGCTGTGGAAGCGTGGATGAACGTAGTTTGATGATATATTTACTTGCTGCAAGCGCTAATCATCAGATCCCGGAAAAATATTGCATCAAATCATTTTCATTGCCTATGAGTCTACTATTTCACTGTTTCCTTGCCACTTATCCTCAGCTGTTTCCTTGCCAATTATACCCAATTCTAGTTTCTTGTTTACGCACTGTATAATTGAGTTGACTACACACACACAACCGATTATGGATAAACATAATACAGAGTAGCCATTGTGGAAAATTTACAGTGAACATTTTTATATAACATATATTTTGCTGTATTTAGTCTGGTTTCTTCATCGGCATGGTTTGGTTTTGAAATTTTGTTCATTATTTCCTACTCGTGATAAACGGTTGTACCCTTTGCGATTAATATGTACTTAGAGAACGATGATAAACGGTTTGTTTATGAGTGTACCAACAGAAAATAATGTATTCGAGACGTTCCCAAGGAAATAGGAGAGGTGCGATGGAGTAGTCCGAGCGATAACCGTGTCCTCGTTGCGTTCCTACGCAAGTGCGTCCACGAGCGATGTGCTAATTCTCAGCTTCATCATTATCGCTTATTGTTGCCTGGCCGCTTGTTACATGAGAGCCTGAATAATGACCAAATAAGTATTTTATTAAGGAACAGTAAATTTCATAATATAGAGCCATTTTTGCACTTTTCGTAAGGTTAAGTTTGCGTTCCCGTGTTCATTAGAGATTTTTAAGCTGTAAATGGTATTCCGTATTTTGACCTCTATGTTTAATTATTACCACACCAAAATTTGTTAATAGAAAATCAGTAGCTGTTGCGTAATGGGCGAATAATCAGAGGCAAAAATGAAAAAATATTATTTTCAATTATATTTACTTATTATGTAATTATGGACCTGAGTGATATCTACTTGTTAACACTCGATCAATTTACTTTATTATGTATTCGTATACACTGTTTTGAAACCCAATGAAAACCCTTAAAAATCAATCACATTATTGTCAGCAACGTTTAAGCTTACGGTTATAGTCTTACGTACAGCGAACCGCGTGTTCATTACAAGAGTCGCCGATAAATAGTTCGTTATGTTAGGTTGGTGTGTGTTATTATGAGCTAGAGGGTAAGTCGGGTCGTCGCACGGCGCGCGGAGTGCGTGCGTCGGGACGGCGGCCAGCGAGCGCGGACGGGAATGAAATCGGACACTCGCCGGCCCAGGACTCGCACTGCGACGTTGTTGGCGGGATTAATAACTGCTGATTTATTGTTCCTTACCGGCTTTGTACGGAGAAAACGAGAAAGAGAGAGAGAGAGAGAGAGAGATACAAAGATGCAAAGGCGAATAAAATGTGGAACGTGAACGGTTTTGTAACATCCTGCCGGAGGAAGAGCTAGTTGTCTGCGGTACATGTAATAGATAACGCCCATACGCAAAATTTGATAGGAGTGGATAGATTTTGAGTGTTCTTTGAAATCTTTTGAAACTCGCTTGATATTGCATGATGAGGCATCGCTGTTTGTTTATATTGCACATTTTTATGTCGCAACGTACAGCTCAAGTCAAAGTTTATTTACTTCTTTTATTAATTTTAAGCAATTTATAAAGTATATACGTTGAAAATACCAGTGTACGTGAGCATTAAAGGCGAGCTTAATAAATCCTAATGGTTTGAATTGAAGCTTTGTTATACTTCAGAGAGCATGAAAGAAAGACACGTAAAGTATGACGATTCTATATGAAGCGTAGGGCACTCTTGACTGCGGCTTGATGCTTATCGGAGAAATTATGGATTTCTAGCAACTTTATAATGAGTATGATAATGAAATCATTGTATAATCATTACTAATATTAATGGAATGTTTATATTCACTGGAGACATTTACTCAGCCTCATTATCTAGATTCTTCTATATGTAATAGTTGTCAACGCTACACCGCATACTTTCTTTTATATTATTCTCATGGGGTTGTCCCAAAATTTACACAAAATTTAAGTTAAACTGAAAAGATTTGTTAAGTAGGTAAAAACAGATTTTTCTTTATTTTGTTTTTTTTTTTAAATTGAACACTAAGTACCTTTTTACACAGAAAATAGTAATTAAAAAATAATCGTCATGTTCTTACTCAGTACAAAGATTAGAATTTGCCTCCTAGATTGCGCGATTTAACACCGCCAGATTTCTTTTATGTGATTATTAGAAGTCGAAGGTCTATGCCAACAAGCCTATATTTACCCATGGAAGAAGGTAATTCAACGCCGACAAAACGAAACTCAGTGACATTTTTGCAAAATGTGTATGGAAAATTTCAACAAAAATGTGCGTATGTACCAGCAAAGCAACGTCATGGAGTCCTTTTGGCTGGTGTGTCATTCCGTGTATAACATTATCCTCTGTACTTTGAACAACTTTTAGATTTAAATATATAACATTTCAAAGCGATAAAAAAACTATTTTCTATTAAATTCAAATCTTGAGTAAACCACTGGAACACTATAAAATATTATCGATGTAATCTTTCTGATTTTCTGTCGTGAGAAAATGCTGAAAAAATACTTAGTAATTATCAACGAATGTTTCATTATTTTACAGTTTTCCTGTACCTAAAGACAACCTAGAATCACCTCTTTGAAAATTGCTAAAGAAGTACAGAGAAATAATTAGTTTGTTAACAAATCACTGAAATCTCGACCGGAAGTATTAAAGTACACAACGAATTTCCATGTGCACATATCCGCAACAAATCTGTTTTCTTTGTAGTCGGTAGTTAAATGTTAGGCGAGCAGTTAGAAGAGATATCCAACGGGAATACGATGTGGTTTTATGTTGCCCGCCTCATTGCATATACCTCGTGGTGTACCAATTGATGATGCCGAATTGCTATCCAAAATAGATTATTCAATCGATTCATCGCATCTTTATTAGACAATAATAAATTTTATAGCTCACATCAAGCAGCATCGGACACGTCACACGATTGCTATAGAATTTCACACATCGAATTTAAATTCCTCTAACGTTTTGATAACGCAGATTTCATTTCTAATGTCGGATATACACGGGTCAAAGAGTTAATGACGAATAAAAAATTGGCAGCCGTTGAATCTAGAAACAAGTGATAGTGGAACCATAAATTGAAAAGATTCTAGTTCTAGATTTAAAACCTCAATAAATTTTACGTAATAAAACATTGAAGGCAACAAATCACCGTAAAATGAGGTAAAATCGTTTACAGTTCGCGAAGGATTGCACGATTGAAACATTTTTATTATACAAAAACTAATTGAATTGCAACTAAACGCACTACTGTTTTCAACTTCGCTCACACGCTACGCTATCTGTCAGTCACGCAATGATATAATTTGCATTCGGGTTAGGTGTTTCAATTTAGTTTCACAGCCATGATCCTTTTGATAGCATGCTGGTTTCCTTCACGCTGTTCCTGGAAGTAGGCGCGGATTTTCGCAATCGTTTGAGCAGGATGTGCTGTTATAGTGTAGAAACTAATGTTACCAACGCTTTCGATACTACGGCGTGTGTCTTGAATTATTTATTGATATATGATTTATGCATTCCCCAACTGAACTTTATTGAAAAATGAAATAGTGTTTCGATTTTCTATTAGAGTTTAATGTTTTATTTAAGTTTATGTATAACTAGCATAATCATGTAAATTGTTAAGAGCGTTCTTCAAGGACCTGTTTTGAGTCTTTTACTGTAGGTTTAAATTCGACGAGTATTTAGTTATGGGATGGGTAATAATACGTAAATAATTGGTTCTGTGTAGTTTATTCACCATTTTAAAATAATAAACGTAAGTCGTAATACTGTCGGCTATATCGTAAACTATTAACTACAACAGTCTCGGGAAAACTCGTTAAACATCGTATATATTTTACGATATCCACACGGCAGTAACAATTAGTTCCACGCGCATTTCAAAATCACATTCAACAATTTTACGTCACATGTATGAGTAAACATCATGTGGCAATAGTTTTAGTATAGCCACCGCTGTGAGGAGGCTTGTAGACTGCTTAAAATTCAGAAGACAGTTCAAGGAAATTACTGGATAACGAAAAACTTTGAGGTCAATAAAGTAAGTTAATTTTACACTTAGAGAAAAACTCTTCGAAACCAACGAACTTCATGTAAATTGTGTTGAGTTCGGATCTAAGTTTGTTGGTAGCTTCTGGATATATGACCCAGTGGAAACGTTCGTTCGTTTTCCTTGCTAAGTGCTTTGTGGTATCGGGGATCGTTTCTGTTCTTTAATTTGTGCAGCGTCCTTATTCCTAGATATGAGTTGTTGATGCCAGTGCTAAAAATGGTTTCTTTCCTTGGGTTCGTTAGTTGTGTGGAAGACTACATAATATATTTTGTACTGTACATGGTGTTCTTAATCCCACTCCTGCTATTAGATGACTGAAAACTTCATATTCCATGGGAAACAAGAAAGCCTTTTCAATGTGTTATCATTGGCAGTGGTAACATCTTCTCGAAGACCCTTATAAACAAATCTACGCCTTTTCGGGTTGTCATTCAATAAGCTATGCAAATTGAATAAATCAGGATGGTGTAACTATACTGAACGAACTTGACATTTGCTAACGAATTATAAATGAGTGCTAATTATCCAAAAGTTTACAACTTTTCTGCGAATTGAATAAATAAGATATTTACCCATTTAGCTATTCGGATCACGAAAATTTTGTATAGCGATTCCATAGCTCGTAAGAGAAATTATACAATTTATTGTGTGGCTTTAGTGACGTAGATAACCGGTAAGAAAGGCAATACCGCGAGACCGTAAAAGAGAATGCCTGCCGATATAAAGTTTATATTAATCACATATGAACGAGTTTTTTGTCTTTACATAATTTACTAGTTTGTATCTAATAATTAATATATGACCTCTATCCGTTCTAGCGCTTCAGCGATACATCATTTGTCAAAGTCCGCTTTGCTTTTTAGTTTTGTCTACCGTCGATTTTTATAAAGTTTTAACTTTGTCTAAGCAGGATAGCATACAATGTTTCAGTATAAACGTAACATTATGTCTGTAAGTTCCGAAGTGGTAGGCAGAGGAATGTAGAACAATCCCACATTTCACCAGTTACATTTACGTCCCACTATGGAATAGTGCTAAGCCTATTGGTTTAGTGCTATGACATAAAAATAATATTTGGATTAATATTCCTGTAACTATAATTGTCATTCTTGTGATTTTTAGTTATCGTTTCAGAAATAAGAACTAAGTTAATGAAATATTTTTCAAGTTACATACTGCTTTATTATGAAAATATTTTTTATAAGGTGATAGGAATTCTATTGATACATTCCATTTCTAAAGATATATACACATACATATCTGTCGTTTAAAATTATGTTGGAGAGCGCTTCGTGCTAGTGACTTATGCTGTTCTTACAGTTCCAAAGGAATTATCAAAAATTCCCTTTATTAACTGGCACTATTTAACATTACCTTTTAGATACCGATTCGCTTGCAAGCAATGTTACATAATATACATACTATTGCCTTAAATCCAAACGCAAAACATGCATGATACATACATACATTGAAAATAGCAGTCTTCCATAGTTTCTGGAATATTCTACTTGTACTCTATAATGTTTGTTTTCTATTACACAATCAATTTCCTGTTCTGTTATTCACGTTACTTAATGAAGTCGATAGCCCCTATCGGCGTCGGGAACTATACCAAACTTCCGTCCAATTGCAAGCGTTGCATTGGCAATGAAATGGTGCAGTTGCATCGCACTTGCATCTCTTTAACGAGGTGAATGATGAAGGTCGATTCAGTTAGCGCTGTTGGGAATGACGAATGGCTTAGAAAATATGGGTGCATTTTTTAGAAGTGGCACACAAGTTGCGAGTTGTCCTGAGGCTAATTTTTTCATAGCAGCATTCTGGCGTTCATATTTCATTATTTAATCTTATGAGTTCATATTTAAAATATCTCGTGTACGATGCCTGCATATGCCAGTGTACTCACCTCGTGTTGCAAGTCTGTGATGAGTGAAAGATACAATATTACGCCTGGAAATTAGGGTTTAAAAATTGATCATGCGAATGGTTTTGCTGTAAGGACTAGAGATGTAACGAATGTCACTTTTGGAACATTGAAAGCGAATGTCTTCTTCCGACATTCGCGAATGCGAATGTCTGCTACCGAAATTCGCGAATGCGTTTTTTTCGCGAAATTCGCGAATCAGTTTTTGATAGAAAATTTCATAGAAAAAATGTTTTTGTTTGTTTTCATTGCATTATATATTTTTTGTGTTAATGTTCTAATGAAAATTTAATTGTTAAGCTTCATTGCCCAATAAGTAAATAAATAAATAATATCAAATGATAAGTTGAAAATTGATAATGTGATCACTAGGCTGTCCCTTTGTGTTGTATTAAATAACACAATAAATGGATTTTAATTTTTTTATTTTTTTCTTCTGGAATTTGTATGCGCAAAACATCCGCAAAAATGCGAATATTCGTTACATCTCTAGTAAGGACGACCGAATTGCAACAATGTGATGCGCTAGCGGAGGTATTTGTTGTAAACCCTACGCAACTCGCATCAGTTTGAATACGCCTTTAATGTCACCTATCACATCTATTACAACGGATCCCGAGAGTATCGTACGATGGTGATGATGATGTTGCCGCACGCCAACCTTGGACAAAGAATGATTGTAATGAAGTTCAGTTTTATTTACTGGAATATTTTCTTGCAATGCTTAATATTGTTTAGTATTAGGCTATGTTATTTATTGATCAATTAGTTCAGCTTCTGGCTTGGAAAAATAAGTTTCCATTTTTACATTTGTGGGTCATGACAGATGTTCAGCTCGATAATTCCATGTTCTGTCAAATTATCACAACATTGAGAGTGGAATAGCATTGAAGGATAACATTACCGTGCGGCTCTCTAACGAACGCTAGAGGTCGCTTTAATTGGCGACGTTGGCGCGAGATATGACGTTCCTGGAACGTTAAAGATGAGGGTGCATTTCAGTGTTTCAATGTTTGTTTCCTGTCTTAAACGTTTTTGATGCCTTGATAAATTTTTGGCATACACGTGAAATTATATCATCGTAAAAATATGTTTGTTCATGATCTTTTTGAGTCAAATATATTATACCTTCATTTTCTTCATTAATACCGTAAATTGTGAAGACAACAAAACGTTTTTCTTTTTTGAGTATAAATTATCATCGACTATAAATTATCATTCATTTTATCTAAACGTGACTTGCGATATATAACGAACTTCTATAACGATGAATCAAATACATCTCGAGGAAATTATATTAAGATCTGCATAATGTTCTTTGAATTACATAAAATATGCCAAAAGCTCTGCTGAGATAGTCTGGTAGATTATTGTATTTATTTATTTATTTATTTATTTATTTATTTATTTATTGAGTTACACCAACAAGGTTAACACTGATACAATCGTGTAAATTGCAAAGTTCACAGTCAATAGGTAAGTGTCACCTCAGTTACAGGTGTAAACAGCATGTTTGATAACAATATTAACAATATGGAATACATTTGCCGTCAAAAATTTGTAGAAATGAAAATTATACAATATAAATTCAATGAAAATTAAAAGTAGAATCAACAATAATATCAATGAATCAATTAAATTTCTTAAATGTTAATTTGTATTCTAATTAAAAGAGTATAACAACTAAAATAATAAAGTGAGTAAATAATAAATTCATCTATGTAATGGACGTTAAAATTGATTTATAAAAATTAATTCAAATATGATTTAAAAAAGAGTAAAAACTAAAACATTAAAAATAACAATAACTGGAAAAACAATAATAATAAAATATAAATAATGTGTAAAAAAATAAAAAGTGAGTAGGTAACTTAATACAGTGTTATAATAAGGTCTTCCAAATGTTTTCCTTGAATTTGTGAAGACTATTGGAAAATACGTCTACGGTACTATTTACAGGCTGCTTGCGTGACTTATTCCCACTACAAACGCTACGGTTTTCTTCTATACAAATATTATGAATGATATTGTAACCAATTATTAATCTATTGAGTGGTGAATAGTGTCCCAGATTTGTCCGTGCTTTCTTTTGTACAAATGGGTGATATTTCATTGGTCTGGGCACATTCTTAGGCACTGATATAATTTTGATAATAGGTACGGAGTGTCGATATGACCATTGATTAGTTTGTACAGAAACATAGTATCTAAAAATTTCCTGTGGCAAAAAAGCGATTTAAGCTGAAAATGATGCAAGCGGTCTTCATAACTTTCCAGTTTTTTAAAACTTCATAACTTTCCAGTTTCCAGCTAAATTACATACATTGTATGTTAGATGCCACAGAAAGGGTATAGCCGGATTAATATGAAAAATCTGCCCCCGCGGCTTTTTTGACTCTCACTCGGGGAATTGATTTGATACCGAATCAAAATAATTCACCTCAAATTTTAACTCTTTAACTCAAGCGGTTTACGAGATTTTCATATCATGCGATTTCATATATCCCATGATCAAATTATATTGTTGCTTCAATACTCTTTTATGGACAATTATTTAATAGTTCCAGGTGTTTAAATTATGAAGACATGTAGTCACTGAACGTTATTTTAGATGATGTGACCGGCACGATGTCATCAGTACATTGCGTGGTGGTGTGGGAGTGGCAGCAGGACGGGCAGTGGCTGCCACACTCGCCGGGCGTGGCGCGCACGCTGGAGCGCGCTCACGCCAAGCAGCTGACTCGCGTCGTCCTCGCCGATGCTGACCCCGCACTCAAGGGGCACTACGTCAACCTGAGGACGCTCACACAATGTTCGGATACACCCGGTAACTTAATACTGCCAGGCTTTTCTTTGGAATTTACATTGTGAAAATTTTTGAACTACTCTTCGTAAAGCAATGCAATTTCTGTTGCTACCAAAACTGTCAACTAATATCTAACGATACCGAATACTTCATACGTATATCAGTTGAAATCGACTTAACGTTGATAGAACCTCTATTTGATACCAATAGAGAACTACATAGCACAGGAACCTTGCGGCAATTGAGGTAGATCGGTCGATCAAATGATGTACTTGAGAGTTTTGGAAATGGATCAGTCAGTGGGAAATAGAAATGTGATGAATATGGCATTTGCTGCAGGTGTGTCGGAGTGCGCGGTGAGGCGCTCGTGCTACAGCGTGCAGTCGGCGGGCGGACGCGGCGCGCGCTGGGAGTGGGCGCGGCTGGCGGACGCGCGCGCCTGCGCCGCCTCGCTGCGCTACGAGCCGCTGCCCATGGAGGTAATATTTGCCACTCCTATTTCCTACACGCTTACCGTTAACTGAGACCCCGAACTAATTAAGATCACGAATATTTCATTCTGGATTGTATGCTTGGCACAAGTGAGGTAATAGGATCAGGTGTCCACTATGTATCCAAGGTCCCTATTGAGGTTCTTATAAACCACTTGCCGAACTTCCCTAAAATAGTAGGGTACTAACTGCAGTGCAAAGCCATGTTTCGTCCAACGCATCACGTCATGTCAAATCTAGTCACTTATTATGTTACTCTGTACAAGTATTTAATCTATATGGCGGTGACATACTCCTGACGGACTCTTAAAGTCATTGGTCACTGCAAACTGCTCGTTATACACATTTGATCAGATTAGAAATTATATACTATGTAGCTTACAAATTTTACCACAAAGTAAAGGACACCTCCATCCATATAGTCTACAAATGTACAGCATTCACTCATAACGAAGTTGTCTAGTACGGCGCAATAGATTTGCTTACGTCGCAGTGTTAATTGGCCAATGCCACCATATTCAAATAAAATTAAAAGTTATGAAAATCGTGATAAGAAACAATTAATACCTGACCACTTTTTCATGTTAATTTCTTTACAGATATCGGCTGAGATGCGACATCCTTTTAAATTTCGTTGATATTGAATAAAAACAAAGCAGTTCAGGTTTTTAAAACGGAATTATATCATACATTGAAGGTTGTTGACAATTTTAACAGGTACAGTGTCGGTTAGAGGACGCCTGGACGCACGGTGCAGAGGCGGTCCCGTTCGAGGGCTGGGTGGCATCGCTATCGCGCATGACGGCGCGGCCGGCGGCGTGCGGCGCGGCGCTGCGGCTGCTGCGGCGCGGCACGCAGCCGCCCTACCCGCTCACACGCTCCACGCCGCCGCCCCCGCCGCCGCCGCCTCCGCCCGAGAGGATGCCCGTAGAAGGTAACTTTATAATGTAAAATGTATAAATTAGCTAATATTGTGATCGGTATGTCCTGCTTTTTGCGATTCTGTTCGTTCACGTAACTGAATAAACGATACAATAGTAAAAATTCTGTGTGTAAAAACAACATGAAATGACCAATTGGACGATCAAACTTTCCTAATATTATTAATTTTCATAATATAATTTCTACTGTATGAGATTGGTTTGTTTCTATGTTCAGGTCGACGGCCGCGCATCCCTCAGCAGCACACGGGATCCAGCGTACACTCGGTGCAGTCGGTACAATATCCACCACCGATGATTGAAGTACACAGAGGAGGTGCCAGAAGTGCTTCACCACGCGACAGGAAACCGGGATTGGCCAGACAGATCCTACATAATCTTAATATATTCAGTACGTGAAAAATTTAGAAATGTATTGTGATTATGTTTTATTTTTTTGATCTTTGGAGTAAGGCTGCTTGAGTGCTTACTACTGTAAAAACACTGATTCTTAACATTATCAGCTTATTACAGTTCACTTCTGGAGTTAGGCCCCCCCGAGTGTTTGTGCCTATAGTCCTCAGAGTGGGCTTATGGGTTGGAGATCACAGAGCACAGCTTCTCGTACCATTTACGCTGCTGTCTACAGGCTGAATTTACTTGCGCTTAGGCGGATCTCGCTATATCGCGATACGTCAGCACCGGGCTTAATCGCCGTTAACATATAGTATGATCACACTCTATTGTGCACCGCAGGCCACGCGCACAAGGCGGCCGCGCCCGCCGGCGCCGCGGAGGGCGCCGAGTGCGCCAGCTCGCGCTCGGGCCGTCGCCACAGCGTCGACACCGTGTCCACCTACCTCAGCCACGAGAGCAAGGACAGCCTGCAGGTCGCGCGCACACACGCGCACGCACCCACGCGCACGCACACACGCACACACACGCGCGCTCGCTTACTCCTACTCCAATACATCTTAAAATATATCTTTGACTTTGGATATTAGTTTAAGTACAAATTTGAATTTCTTCGTTGTACACAGACTTTGTACATAGAACTTTAAAAATTGATTAAGTTCATAAAGGCTCTTGAAAGTTAAACTTTTTTTTCTGATATACATTTAAGTTCAAAACGTTTATTTCACTTGCAGCAAGGATCAGTAGGTGAGCTTCTAAACTGCAGCACGGGAAGCGATGACGTTTTTGAAGCGTCTCAACCACCGCCCCTCGAGCCCTTACCCGCTAATGATAATAGAGATAAAGGTAGATAATAATTTCAAATGGATTTTTAGATTTTGACTTTTTTTTTATGGGAGAGTCAGAAGTCTCTGAAACCGGCGTGCATGTATGAAAAGAGTTATGAATGTGGAGGAGGCGCGGCAGGTCTGCAAGGATTGAGATATTTGGCACTCAGTGCTCTCTGCCTACCCCGTGAGGGACCCGGCAAGATATGTATGTATGTATGTACGGAGAGATAACTTCTATAAAAACAACTTGTTACTTTTACAAACAGCATTTATATTCATTCACAGTTATCTTGAGTCTCGGAATTAATTAACATCAAGAACGAAACGAAACTGGGATTTGTAATTTATACAAAACGCTTTAGCGTAGTGAATGATAAAATGATAAATGGTTACGTTAGTCCAAAACAGCGTTTGATCTTTACGGTTCCGTTATATTCGATTGCGAATGGTTGCTGCCGTTTATACAGAGGCAGTTTGCTGACACTTAATCCTAAACCGTTTTCTTGTTAAAAAGTTCATCGTTTCGATTGACCCATTGTTTGGTTAGTGAACCTAACTACTGAGTCGAGGATCGTGATCTCGATTACCACCCAGAATAAACATTGTTATTACGATCAAATTTTTTTTCTGTCTGGTTGTAATAGTAAGGTATATACAAATGTACGTATAATTTATCAAGAGTCTGGTTACCATAACACTAGCTCTCTTGATTGGTACTTACTTTGGGATCAGTGGACTCTGTGTTATGTCCCAAGATATTAAGACACTCTTTTAGAATGAGTAGGATTAAGTCTGTAGTCTGTGACGCTGGGACTGGTCTTACAGGATTTTATTATAGTTTTACTTTGTATCTTTTGGCTCTTATGAAAGCATCATCTATGTATAAGAATGTGCGAGTAGTGAATAAATAATCGTTTTGACGTTATGAAGATTGGAATTTAGTAGGTGAGCGTTCTCATTTGTGAGCACTAAAATATTAATATGATTTTGTTGATTTGTGTAAGTTATTAGATACCAGACCGTATTGCAACTATTTATTTAGATATTTATCTATGAATATGTATTACTTATGAACTGAGAATATAAAAAACAAACAACAACAAAAATAGAAATCTAGCGAAAAATATTTGGATTATTCTATTCAAGTTTTAGTTCTGCGTTTTCATGAGAATTTAAATAAATGTTTAAAATATGATTAACTTAATCAGAACACGAAGACCTTGGCGGCTGAAGACAAAGTCCCATTATTTTCCGACCACTGACCTAGAATCGGACCATTATTTAATTTTGTTACAATTTCTTTTCTGACCCGAATTTCGTTTATGTGACCTCGCTTTAATGGTTGGTCTCTGATTAAAATATAACGACGTGCAGTTACATGCAATGGGCTGCGTAATGTGGCCAGATGATCTTAGATTCCCCGGAATGCATCCAAAGTTAGAGAATGCAAATTACTAGATACATTTGACTGCCTCGTTGCTCGTGTTGCTTGCAAGTGCGACTGCCAATCGGGAGGTTCCGGGTTCGATTCTCGGGTCGAGCACTACAAAATTTTTCTAATTCAAATTTTCTGGTAGTGGTTCGGAGTCTGGACATGTGCCTGATGCATAGCAATAGGCTCACCATCTATTCCATGATGGGTCGTAAATGTATCCGGTGAAACGTGGGAGTATTCTGAATGCAGAATGCAGAGGAATGCCTCTGCCTATCTCTTCGGGGATAACAGGCGTGAAGTTACGTTTTTTTAATTACTTCATTAAATGCATAATAAAAAATAATGAGAAATTAAATTAAAATAAAAAAAGTATAAAATATATAAAGTTAATTAAAATATAATGAGAACTAAATATATTCTTATTCATTTCTTTTCGTTCAGTACTTAAATGTTAAAACTTGTTCTATAAAATCATTCGGTTGCCATAATTCAGAGACAATTCAGAGATGTTTAATAAACTATTGGCTGTTATAGAGTGGGTGACGGTTTAAAGAGTAGGTACTTGTCTTAAAGGCGAATGAAAAGACATTGCGGTGAAGGCGTATAGGTCTCCTGGCGACGCTTTATTACCTGAAACTTGTTCACGGCGTAAATGAAACGCGTCTTTGATTCTCATCTTGGTAGGTTATATCCTTGTTACCATATATGCCAGTGTGGTAGGTTATATTCTTTAACATGATTTTAACGATAACAATGGTGCAAAAAAAATTGATGTTATGGTGTACAGCAAAATTATCATCATACATGTCGCTGATAATTTTTCTGTACTTTAAATATTATAATCCCCTGAGAAGGAATTAATGATGGGTATTTTTTTAAAAGTTTCGACAATTCTGATTTTATTCTAACCATGTAATAACCACATATTATATCAATATCACTTTGAACATAGTAAAAGTAAACTTTTTTATATATAGCCAATTAGAGAACTAATAACTGGTTTACCGTGGTAGTGGGACTACACTTGTTT
>DWEJ01000754.1:0-15082 GCA_018245835.1 Mysoria sejanus stolli
CGAACTTGTAATTACTGAGTTCTCTTTGAAATTGTTAGTTACACTGCACAGAGATTCATTTTCTAACGTCAAACACAGCGCCGTTGACTTTGCTAGCCATTTTGATTCTTGTGCGATGAAAATGAGCTTCATAATAATATCTGATGCGGGCACCTCGTATTCTTTGACTGTTATTTTAATGGCGACTTCAAAAGGCTTCCTTTCGATGGGTTGATTGGATTTATATTAGGCTACACTAATCCCTGTTGTTATTTTGCGACTTTGGCCGAACAGAAACAGAAATGATACGAATATCGCTTGTTTCATTAATATTCACAGAGGATGGCGACCGCTAATTATATGATATAATAATTCATAAATAAATTTGAATATTCACTGTCTGCATTGTAGACAGAGTTGCCAAAATTATTTTTTTCATGCGACGTTCATAAAACTTTTTATGAACATTAAACTGTCCATACGAACTTATACTTGTCAAAAATATGACATATTTATTAGTGTCTGGCTCAGGATGAGACCAATTAAAATGTAAAAGAAAAGTTGCTCTATTCCGATAACGTAAAACCGATTTTGTAATAAATGCATTAGACACAGGGATCTATACTTATCGTAGAAACCAAAAGTTCTGGAATGCTCTTAGCTTTCCCCTAAAAAGACCCCAATCCAACCAATTGTAAATAAACCAAAATATCAATAAACGATTCATCATACGGATAACAGTCGACAATACTTTGGGTTCCGCCTTATCTATCAACTGAACAAACAGTCATCAAAAACCCCCAATGAATTATCTAAGGGGCCAAGAATGACCCCTACCTAGCAAGGGTGGATCGACGCATACCATTCTGAACTATGCTCCATTGTGATAAACGCGTATATCCCTTGTGACTTTCAACGAGAAAACGAAGTAGCTAGCAGTGAAAAGAAAATAAGTCATTAATAGAAAATAATGCGATATCAGTCGAAGGGGATCGAATACAAGATGAACACGATAAGACGTGAGGGATGTTTCGAGCGGCTATTATGAAATTTTATGTCCGAATAACGTTGGCCAATTTGTTAGAGGAATTTGGTAGCATGTTAATAACCTAATAACGGTACAAGTGAAACATACGGAATATACTATTATATAAGAAGTAATTACTGGTTTAATGACATTGTATAATAGAGAAGAAAGATTCCTACTATTAAAGTAATACTTGTTGGAACGATAACATTCAATTAAATCATCTTGGGCAATATTTGTTCAGTGATTTCTTCCTTTCAGTCGACCACGATTATGTACAGGAAGCGAAACAAAGCGATAATTTAATTTTGTATGACTTTATCATTCATTCTCTGTGATCTTATTTCTTAAATTTCGTTCTATTTCAATGTTGACTTTATAACTTCTATCATGTCTCACGTGTGTTTCTTTCTGGAAATAAAAGCAACTTACATTGGACCACCTTAAAATTCAATCTGTGTTTACCTGAAGATATACGTTCTTAATAATTTCATTTTAGACTTTATCGTTGTCCTTGTATCCGTTGTGTTTTTTTATACTATAAAATATACGAGGAAAATAATTTTGTCCCTTGATACTTTTTTTCAATTATGTCGGTGTCCTGTCGAAAGTTTACCTGTAACAAACAAGATAAAAATGAATTTATACAAAGCGGAAATTGTGTTACAGTAAAAAAATCATAATATATATGTACGAGGACATATTTGTATGTAGAAGAAACAAATTTAAATTAATGGTAATTAATAGAAAATTGAAGTCAATTCGATGAAACAGTAAGCAATCTGTTTCTTCTCACTAGCTATAAAATCTATGCGATGATTAACATATGCAAAATATAAATATGAAGAATTACATAAACGTTACGTAACCTCACGCTTTTAATCCATCTCCAAAGAGATAGACAGAGGAATGTAGTACGCTCCCACGTCTCAACAATTACATTTAAGGACATATATACCACTTCATAATTAATACTGAACAACCATCATTCTTGTTTATATGAAAATATATTCTTCACACAAAACAACAATCTTTACATTGGCATTCATAAAGAAAATCTCAACACATCGAAACGTACAAAAGCCAGCAGCTTAGAACGCGTAACACCTAACGTCTCGACGTATGTATTACGTAGTTATTTACACACGCGAAAGGAAGTTTCCATACAATTTCTGCATGATTAAACTCTTACAAATTTCACACTTGTTAGCTGAAATTCTTAAACTTTCGCATATAAAGCATCGCATTACCCCTCCTGTTCTCCGTCCGTGTCGTGTGGTTGGACTGCACGAGGCAAGACGTGAGCGATGTTTTTAGTCATTAGAATTCTACCTATGCTATACATAGTACCTAACTCGTAACATTGAGCGAGTAAAGCAACAATCACGAATCACCAACAAGGAGAGTTCGATAGTAACAAAAACCCCCTTTAAACTTATCCATAATGACGTAATGCAAGCCTGACCCTGAAAAATACGACCACGACCACTCTGTCAAGAGTGAAACGCAATAGATGATGATGATAATGACGTTTATATGTGATTGCAAATAATATATAAATAAATTATTTTCGACTTTGGAACAGGCTTCTAATCTTCGCTATTTTCCATACCTATGTAAAATGCTATCAGTCACAACGAAAGAGGGTAGCCTTAAGAACTCTAACAGAAAATTTTATCTTGAATTATTTTATACTCCAAGAATCGTTGCGAGAAAAATATACATTATTTCTACAATATGTGAGATTCACAACAAACATTTTTTGTTTCTTGATTTGTCTCAACACTTATAAAAATACATATTTGCGCATGTATATAATATTTCGCTCCAATTCATTAGTATGCCGTCGTTCGCGGGTCTAACAAGTCATTTACGACGACGAAAATTATGCTATAATTTTGTGAGAGGTTGTAAAATTCAGATGTTGCCCGAAATTATGTTAATACTTTATTGAATTTAAAGACATGAGGGACGAGATTTTTTTCACCGGAGCCGCTGGTAATTGAAATGTAAATATCCAAAGGTGATATAAATAAATGTATCTCCTTGTATCTTGCAAAACAGTAAGATCTAATGTACTAGTACATTTTTAGATTTCCACGGTGGGATGCAAACCGGTGAAATGAACTGTACTAGACTCCTCTGTCTATCTTTTCGGGGATAACAGGTGTGACGTCAGGTAGGTACGTTTTTAGAATTTTCCCATGTATGGCCTAAGTAGGCCTTAGCTTAATAATAATAGCATAGAGATGTCGCATAAGTTAAGGAGTACATAGGCAGCTCGCTGAGCATCAGACTGACGACGACGGCTCTGTTAATAGAAAAGTTATGCCAGTAGGAAAATTATAGCATCCCGCTCTTTAGAATAATATCATTTTCTGCTATGAATAATCAATTTTGAATACCAACATTTATTACAGCTGATTGAAAGTGGTACATTGACAACCGATAACAAATCTATCAGCTTTGAATGCTTTATATACGCTGCAAGACGCGATATAATTGGCCGTCTTCTTGTACTTCTACGAATGTTCTATTGAACTAAACCCACGCTATACGAAACATATAGAAACAAGCGACGACAGGATTTCTTAAATTAATGGGTATTATATACCATATAAATATGTCAGACATTTCAAGGTGTCAAACATTTGTTGAACTGAAAGATTGTACTGAAAGTTACTGTCATAATAATTCTACGACGAGTTTATGTGAACATTTTACAAAACGATATTAATTTTGTTTTGAAAATTCAGAAGTAGATACTTAAAACAAATTAATCATCATCATTATTATCAGCCTGTATCGTTCCTTTCCGAACATATGTATATCACCCCTAATTACTGCCAACGCATCCCACCCCACATGGATTCCCCGTAACGTCGTACACCACAAATACAAAGACATTAATTCCCGTCGCATTGAATGTAATTATTTTATTATTAAATTTCTTGCGACGAAATTGAATACGGCAGAACCCTCAACGTTAAACGTAAATTACTATAATTACATTAATTACTCGGCTCGTGAACGAATATCCGAAGGTATTTCCGATACCATTAAGGTAAGGCAATTATTAAAATGTAATTTAATTGTCCAATTATATTAAGCTTCATATTTTGTCGCCGAAATATGAGCGATTGAATGAAAAGTTAATTTTCATCGATGCATTAAATAGGCGCCAGCGAATGCTAGACAGTAAGTATAATTGCAACTTTCGAGGACTAGGTGCAGGAAACAAAAGGACCCAAACAGCGA
Source organism: Mysoria sejanus stolli (assembly GCA_018245835.1). NCBI lineage: Eukaryota > Metazoa > Arthropoda > Insecta > Lepidoptera > Hesperiidae > Mysarbia > Mysarbia sejanus. The sequence continues at coordinate 4,265 of DWEJ01000754.1, forward strand.
AGTCGTTAATATGATTGTAATTATCAAAACATTATTATTATTAAATAATTAGTATTAACACGCGTGTGTTAAATATCACTGGCAACACTGCCAATTGTTGAATAATTATATATATATATATATTAATAATTCATTTCAATTGATTGTGATTACATACATTATTATTATTAATCATTAATATAACTTATTGTCCATTAATTAAGTATTATATTGACTCCTTGTAATAAATCATTTTTTTGTATATAAGGAGAGTAAGAGTATATTACAGAAACATTCACTGAAAATCATTCGAAGGTCTAAGTCGTTCTTTGCCTGGGTTTAAGTACTTTAACTAGTCTCAACATTACATTTAAAAAACAATCGATTCAGCACTTATAACGTCATATCTGGTTGAAGAGACTTAGTAATTTTTATCATGATTTAATCAAATGGTTTTGAAGTTATACTTAATTTATATGTTCTAGCAATACTTCAAACTCTACCATATATATGTATATAATAAATTCTTGCTCCTGTTCACTTATACTCTTGTCCCCAGTTTTCATTCAAACATATTAAAGGCATCTGAAAACATCAACCTAGAATTCGACAGCTGTTAAAAAAACAGCTTACATACTTATAAATAACCAACGAAAGATGGTGATGGAGCTATATTTTACTAAATGATGGAATGGAAAAAAAGACCAAAAAAGAAGAAACAGAAATTAAAATTAAAATAAAATCAAAGAGCACTCGAGAACATCAATCAAAAGTCAATTTGTACGGTGCAATTAAAACGTCGATTGGTGGCGAAGTTTGGAAGGAATAATAAAATGGAACATTGAAATAAACGAACAAAAATAATAAATAAATGGCTCCCGAGCGATTCGGTGCTTAGAGGGAGAGGAATGGAAAATCGAACTTCTCGCTCTATCTGCGGACGATTGAGAAAACTGAACAGCGATGTTCATTTCTCAATTGTGTAGACTGGGACATAACAAATGGCCCAGTCTTCATTTAGTGTGCCATACTAAAAATCCTCGACAGGATTTGATGACTGTTAACGACTAAAACCTACAGGGACAGTTTATCGTGCCCTCAAAATCGTGTATAAGTTTCTCCGCTCGCCGGTTCGCAGTCCTTAATTTGACAAGTTGATTGTCATTTACCGCAACGTCAAAAATAGGAGAACTTATAGCATAGACTGTGGACATACACTGCGGCATTTTGGTGGCATATTCAATAATAGATCTTATTACAATAGCATACTTATTATATTCACGTGAAACTGGTCCGCGAGAGATCCCTCCACAAGCGAGATAACGACGCCTTTTGTCTGTTTTTGTATTAAAATGTATTTCTTTATGTATCTGTAATTGGTGTATATTAAAGAGTTATTATGTTGAATTGTATTGCATTCAATGTTGTAATGACGTATAATTTTCGCGTAGAGCACTTTCGGTATGAAAACTTCGACAAGTACAAAACTATATTAATTTCTTAAGGCATGTTTTATCGGGCAGCTTTCTGTTTTATATACGTACACATGTAGAACACATAAAAACACATGTTCTGTAAAATCTTGCAGAGGTTTAATCATTTACGGGTATTTAAGATCATTAGAAAGTAATATAAAAATTCATAATAGCTTTCAAAAACCATCTATAAATTCATCTATTCAGTGATAGGACCTGTTTGAATACATATAAAAGGTTCTGGATTCGATTCTGGTGTTGGGCAAATAGCTCATTTATCAATTTCGATTTCTCTCCAGAGACTGAAGTGTGAAGGTCGAACTCGCCAATGTGTGCAGTAGCATCATTAATTATGCAGGCCTGAATAGTCTTTCACTCATCTCGTGTTGTCAGTGTCAACTGGACGTCCATAACACTTATGACCTTAAAATTAAATAAACCGTTCCGGATTTTTTTTAAATTATGAATCGAAAACGACAAAAAAAAACGCTTTGAATTAGCCACTGTAGCATTATAAAATAAAAATGTAAGTCCTGAAAATTGGGGTAGTTCACATTAAGCCCACTGCGGGCCGCGTGCTCTTCGTAATTTTTCTCGAAACTTCCGAACGAACCCTCCGCGGCCTCAGCGACAAGTTTAATCTAAAGTTCCTGGGCCGGATAGGCCCGCGGTCGACTTCTAACGATTATAACTTTCAAGTGTTATTTTTAATGAGTTTTTGCGATTTAAATATTAATACCTTACATTTGGAAGTGACTATGGCGCATACATAATTAAGTACCTATTATATTTTATTGGGTCACAGATTTTGATTGCTATTCACAGTATAAAGTTGTTCAACGCCGTCCCGGGGCGCTTGAGGGACATTTCCCTCGAACACAATCCTGCGATTAAAGTAATAATTTTCTTCAAATTAGAAAAATAAATAATTTTAAGTACATTGCAGTACACACATTCTGGTACCTACATGTTAAGTTAGTCCAAATAGGAATACGTATTTTAATCTAAAAGCTCTTTAATATTATTATTATTTAAAGCAATAAACATTTTGCTTGTAAAAAAATATGTATTAGAATTTAATGGGCGAATGTTTATTAAACTTTTCACACTTATTAAAATTTTAAGCTCAACATTCAAAGGAGTAAAATAAACATACTCTGTAACACATTAAACCTTTTAGGAGCGTAACTTTTTATGGACGCAAAAATTAAAATATTCCTCTCATAATGCGAGATCTTACACATAATGTAACATACGGCAGATGGTTAACGCGTCAGAGTACAAACTTAGACATGCGAACCAATACAACCTTATCTTAATAGATATATAAAACAAATTCTATTGACACAACGATATTTGTTGAACATTTTATGAATTCTTGTACACTTTTATCCGAACTAATAACGACAGCTTTATTGCGATCGGCATAGAGATTATTTTTCAATATACTGACTGTGCGCGCGAAACGGCAAACACTTCTATACTGACGGGTCAAAACACGTCCATTGAGGGATATTGCATTCAAACGAAATCCCGTCTCAAGTGAAGAATATTAATAATGAATGTATATGCAAAGCATCGCAGATGTTTTACGACGTGGGGATTAGCGAAATGTATTTTGAAGTGTCAATTTCGACCGGCCGGCGATTGAAGGGTTGGGCCCATCTGCTTGCCAATAAAACGTGACTTGTCAAAAAGAATATTTTATTGTCAGGGGGATTCACATTTTTAGCAGTCTTGTTAAGTGTGATACAAAGGGACAAAAACAAATATGTACATATAGACTATAGAATATACTACTTACTTTGTTTACATCGCAATTTTTTACAAGTGTTGGAACTATTGATCATGATTAATATGACCATTAACAGCAGGTCAATAAGGGAATGGTTGAATACATTTTATCTCGTTACATGGACCCGTCTTTTATTTCAGTACTGGGCTCTGTTGTTTCGTGGTCATATTTCAGTATACCTGAAGCTGTCATTCGTGTGTGTCACTACGATGGAATTTCGGTACAGTTTATTGTCTATCCTTTGACTCACTGGACACAATCGACAAGTGTTAGTAGCTAGCGTCCATAGTCAATTTACCAATAGCGGCTCTCTATCTAACAGCCATATGGATAATAGGATCCGCTGAACTAACTGTGTCTAGAGCATCGTTTGTTATTCGATGACTATGCTAAAGTTGTATAACATGCGAAATACGAAAAAAAATCTGTAGCCGATAGCCAGAAGAAATTTGTCAGTGGATATACTTTTTGGGATATAGCGATTCTTTGACATCAGGTGATATGACCTACAAGACTTTATGACGGTTCCTACAGTTCAGACTAAGGCGGAGTCTTTAAGTAAATCAGATGACAAGTAAAAAATATACGTAAACGCAACAATAAGGTAATTATAACCCTAAAAATTCAGTCAGATGATAAAAAAATATCGATTTTTGCTGCTGACAGTTCATAAATACACACACACACACACACACACAAATAACATAATGACACCCACGGTTAGCAGAATACTAAGACACAAACCCAACGGAAGTCGAAGTCGGAATCTTCTTCACTAAAACAGTGGCTGTCGCAGTATCAAGTAGATTTGATTTGAATAGTCAAACGGTAGACAAAAACTCAACTAAAGACCCTAAATCTGAAAAAGCCTTGGGAACCCGTAACTAACTGTTATATACGACATACTCCTGCACATCACGTTTAATCTAATCTATTGTTAGTAGTAAGTAATGGAGAAAAAAGTACTTTATCTTTAACAACTGCAAAAGCGATTTACCCACGAAAGTTATTAAAGCAAAGAATAAACTTTCTTTCTAGCCGACTTGCTGCACTGAGAGCGAGTTAACTACGAATAAATATAATTTAAAAGCGTGGGTTGCTTCATGTCACTTATTTTTTCATTTATGTTTCGAGCACCCCACGCTTTTTTTTACAATTATACTTATATTTTTGGTTCACTCTTATTTTCCTACCTTTATTTAAATTATTCTTTACTTTTTAGTTGTATGTGTTATAAAGGGTGTTTTATAGTTTTTTTTTTAAACTATATCTATTACTATATTACTTTAAAACAATTTTCACCAGTAGCTATCGAAAACCCTCAAATAAATTTGTCAATTACACATACCTTTCTCCTCATCACTCTCGCACATTAAACATTTGTATTGTCCGTCTCCTTCTTGAACCACTATCTGCAATTAAAAACAAATGTGTCCGCTGATAAACCTTGTCACTCCATAGAGAGCACTGTACAGTCAATTAAAAGTTAAAACAATTCACTCAAATGAATATGATAATTCATTATCATACAAAAGCATATAGTACCTAAAACCTGTACCATCTTAATGATCATAACGATCAAGTGTCTGAAAAATAATAAAATCGCTAAAGACGCTATTTATTTAACTAATTTCACTGAATTAAATTAGTTAAATAAATAGCGTCTTTAAAATAACTGTACTAAGGCATTTAAAACAGTTTAAACAAATCTATTATGTATGTAATCCATTAGGATTTGATCAAACCAGTACCGAATCCACTGCCGGCTGCAGGTCCTCGCTGGTCACAGCATCCGTCTTCGTGCTCTGTACTGATTTCACCCGGTACATTTCACCAGACTCCACTTTTATGAACGCACCCCCTGGTAACATATTTGAAGCAAATGAACACTGAGTTTTCCAAAGGATTAAACTCTGGTGTTTGGTAGTATACTCCAGGGTTGGAACAAGCCTCTCGATGAGATGACCCAGCGAGCAACTTAGACTCAGACCCAGGTACCAGGTACCAGGTACCAGGTACCAGGTACCAGGTACCAGGTACCCAGGTACCAGTAACCTCCTTCATATGCGATATTCTTTTCAATGATACAACATTACCTACAAAATATTAATGTGAGAAAGAAACTGAGTCAAGTATGTTGAATCGCAAGTGATCAATAATTAGAAAGATGTTATGCTTTAAATTAATTTCAGTTCCACACCTTGCTCCTGAGCAGCAGCAATGATGGCGTTCGCCGTTTCCTCGTCGCCGGACACTTGCAGCTCTATTTGAGACTCATCGTTGGAATCTGCGAGTTACAAAAAACTAATTTCACATAAAGTGCATTTTGTATTCCTTAGACGTCTAGAGACTTAATTTGTTATGTTAAGTGTCCTAGTGTAGCTTAACACACTGAACTTTGGATTAGTATATAGCAGAGAAAAACTGATATTTAGCAGAAGGTACATGTACGGGCTATTACTGACACCACACGATAGTCAAAGAAAAGATGTTGTTTAAAATGATAAATGTTTATTGTTATACGTTAAATGAAGTTGTTGTGAATGCGCGCGGTACGATCGATTGCCGAACGCATACTAAATGTTATTACCGCGCGAGTTACGAAATAATGCACGTAGGTGTACGGTTACACCGTACAGTATAAAAGCAATGATGATGTTTTTATATGCACTCAGTGTAAAGCTATTCCCTACTGAGACAAAGCTAACTGGTGAAATGTTAATGTGTAGTGCACTCCTCTGCCAACCTCATTGGAGATTACAGGAGGGATGTTGTCTTTTTAAATGATTCATAGATAATTTTAAATCGCTTTGTTCTCGCGGATGTTAAAAAGAAAATTTGGAAATTACCTTGGCTATCCCCATTTTCAATAACATCACACTCCTGGGCATCCTCAGGGACCACCAGAGATATCTCGCTGTCCCCATACAAAAATTTCTGCCCGGACACCAGTCTTATGATTGATCCACTTTCACCGTCCATCACTATAGTTTCTTTAATAGAATACAAAAAATATTAGGCGTTTTATAACAAGATGTTGTATTTGGTTATGTCACTTACTCATGTGAAATTACTTACTAACAATGTTTTTGAAGGATGTACAGCACAGAATAATAATGGTAATGATTTCTTTTTTATTAACAAAATAAATATTACATTATATAAAATTCTCTTTTTAGCATGCAACACCTGTGTTAGAGGACTCTGCTCTTCCAAATAAATACTTTAACATTTGAATCTTATAAACTATTGTTAGTTATTTAACACTAATTGACTAAACGATTTTTTTATCCTATTCTTTTATAATTTATATAATTTTGCAAAATAATAAATAAAGGAATGTGTTTATGCCTTTGGAGGATTATGTTTTCCAACTACTAATCAACATAACTAATTAGGAAACAAATCAACAAACTATATACTGTTGGTACTTCAGTGCACCAAACACCATGTGCACACAAGTGATGACACACACAGAAAACTTAAACTGTTTTCTTTATTGGAGTGCAGTAAGAGCTCCCGTCATGTGGTACCATACACTTACGCGGCGCCTCGCCGTCCTCTCTGTCATTCAATATCTCCAGCTTGCCCACTATGTATTTGTTATCCAAGTCGTCATCATGCGTCCCCTCACTGGACGCTAGGCCAGGTAACAGGTTCTCCAGGAAGTCTTTCGATTTATCTGATTCACTCTACAAATGAAACCCAATAAATATGAAACATTACATAAATACCATGTTACATACACACATGACAACATTAAAAGTATTTAATTTGAACTGTACATTAGCTTAGCATTTTTTAATTTTTCACATAGAATATTAGTGAGGTGTGTTGAAGTGTTCTGTAGCTCAGGAAATATATTTAAAATGGCTGACCACAACCAGTATTTCAATTTACATCCCGATAAGACTGCCCATTGCTGTACATGAGCACCAGTAAAACTGGTACATTTCATGATCGATTACCTGATCGGATTTTTTGGTGAATTCAATGGTTTCCTGTGCACTGCTAGTCGATACTGCTAGAGAGCAATCTGAAAAGGGAAAATTATTTGAAATTCTGACAGGTACCCACGTGGGTCTGCCGCAAGGATTAAGGGTATAATCGACCACGTTAACCAAATTTACAAATTTTATTTATTTATTTATTTACATTATCTAGGAACGATGCGACTAACACCCTTTCTAGCGATGTTCTTCTTGATCGATATAACAAAAGATATGTTATTTCGCAACTGCGACGCGAGTTCCAGACTTCCGGAATAGAGAACATAATTTTAACGAATAGCTCTATCTTCGTGAAACTGCCTGCAAACAAACAGTTGTCTAGTACAAGTCCGTATTGTTACCGTCGTCAATTTCCATGGCCTGCTCCTCATTGTTCTCCAAGTCGCTGCACTCCGGTCCCTCCTTCTTCATGTCCACTTCGATTTCCACGAGATCGTTCATGTCCACCTTGCCGAGGACACCGGTCGTTAGAAAGTCTTTCGGCAGCGAGTTCACATTGAAACTCAGTATGGAGTTGCTGGTCTTGGTGAGCACAGAGGAAATATTACCGCTCGGCACTAAACTGATTGAAGGCATACTGGTGCTGGCGGTGGAGAACGTGGAAGAGTCCAGGGACGTGTGCAGCAGCGTGGTTGGATCGATGGTCAGTTCCGTATTGGATGTGCTATCCCCACTGCTGGAAGTTTGAGCTAGAATGTAATTGTGTGCGGGCGCGGAGTTGTTGCTTGTCATTGTTATCATCTTGTTGCCGATCGCGTTCGTGGTTTTGATGCTCTGCGTGAGAACTGACGATCCGACCGTCACTTTTAAGTTTAACGTAGACGTCGACGGTATGGTGATCATGGACTGTAACAAAAAAAGTAAAAATTTTCAAGTATCTACCTGTTTAGTAATATAAATTAGTATCAATAGTATCGATTAGAATATCAACTAAATCTATTTCTATATTATCTATAATACAACTTACACAATATAATTTATAGAAGTTTTGGACTTCACATTGTGTTCCGAAACTGTCTAGAAATGGTGCGTGAGCCTTCAGTAAGACAAGAAACATTCCAATTCAGTGTATTGAGACTACACAAATGAAATTGGAGTTATTATGAGTTACTAAGATTCGAGGAAGTCTGGCCACATTGAGTAACCACGATACATTCCCACACCCGATCACCTTCACCGAATTCTCGTAATGGTACGGCAAAAGGTCGCCATACCTTAGAATTGGCAATACTGGTGGCCGTAGTAAACCACTTGCCAGGTCGCAACACGAAGTCCGGCGGCACCGGCTGCAGCTTGGACGCCGGTACCACCAGCTGGCGGCGCTCAGGCTTGCAGTGGCCGGCCCGCTTGCTGTACGAGTCATAATCCAGCTTGTGCCGCAGCAGCGTGTTCTTGAAGTTCGACAGCAGATTCAGCTTTATCACTTTCATCCTGAAACATGTGCATGGAGGAAAACATAGAATAAGACAGCATGATAAATGTAACCTAACCTGTTTGAACTATTTCTTGGATATCTTCGCTCAGCTTTACCGTTAACAGCGTGGCTGATATTAGGTACCCTAGTGGAAATTATTCAGACTTTTTTTGAGAAAAAGAAAAAAACTCTGAGAACATCTTTGGAAGTCTAATTCAAATTTTTTCTACGAGGGTAGATCCAACTGAACCAAGCGGAAGTTTAAATAGACCGATATTAGAAAGGGCTCTTAATGATTTTAAAGCACGTTGTCTGAATGAAGAAGACATACTAATATTTATACAACGCAGTGATTCAAAATTCTTAGTATCTTTCGGACAGACATACATTTCTTTTGCTTCTGCTACTTTTATCGAACACGTCAATCATGCTTCATTATTCAAGTTGTCTTGATCCCAGTCTTGTATTAGGACACTATAGTTCTCATGACAATATGCCGAAGTCTACCAATCACATTCGCATTATGAATCTTTTTCTTTATAGGTAAACAGTATATAATTCTTACACAACACTCCGTCCTTTCTAAATCTTATTTGATATAAATATAGAATTTATAGTTTATATAAATTAACTATTTCAGGATATAGAATAAATAGTTTCATACCTAACTTGTATAGAGTCATACTCGGATATGTATTTGTGACATTTCTTGCAAATAATTTTAGAGTGGGCATTCTCTTCTTGAACATTTTTGTCTGTTATTTCACTCAACACCTCCTTCAGCGTTTTGCCGGATTGTAGAGTCGTCTGAAAAAAATGTTTAATCGCGCTTTCAAGCCAGGGAATTTTCAGCGCACATTACCTAAGTTCGTTGTAACGTATGTGTGAAATAAACTATAAGATACGTGTAGACGCCTATTCAAGTAACCTCTCGTTTTTTGTCTGCCTCGGTGCAGTGCGAGGGGAAAGGTCGTAGGCGGCTCGGGCGTATATGAGCGTAGCACTTCTCTACATAGGCTTCTACGCGCGTGGACCATGAAGTGCGCGTATACGCTTGTTTATGCGTGTAGAAGCCCCTACGCGCATACAAAAATGCGCATACAAAAACAAGCATATAAGCACAGAAAATAAGCTGATCAGCTAGCGCCCTACGAGACGCCGTCAAACTGAGCTTATTTTGAACACCCTAACGAATAAGCAAGTAACTTAAGTGCTACAAAACTAACATGAAATAGCTGATTAATGCAACCAAAACTATTAATGTTATTAGCTTAACTGTTCATAAATAAAATGATCTAAAAAACTCACATCTTCTGCGAAAAGATTGATTCCGTTCATAAGGGCTATCCCCACTCGCATATTGCACACGAAACATACGTGATTCATCCTGAAAATACATATGATGCAAGTACATAATTCAGCTCCAATTAGGGTCAAACATGTGTTTTAAATATCATACGTGTTATGTGAGGCAAAGGCTAGCGCGTTCAATATTTGAATGAAGACTAGGTATAATTCACAGAAGTTAGCAGACATTTCGCTGTGATGACTTAATCTCGACGAGTTAGAATTAAAAGCTATAGGCGCAATCAGACGGCGAGAGAGGAAGCCTGGGAAGAGCCTGGGATTTGTGCGTGATGCACAGTTGTTATCAAGATCCCACTGCGGGGTCATGCCACTCATAGTATTCTAATTGCATCTATCACAAATTGCTTCATTAGAAAACTTTTTGTACGTCAAAATGAAAATACCACCGTTTCCGGAATATGTTTCGCAGTGGGAAAGAAACGGCAAAATAAACTCCATTATCAAGAGCGGATCCAGCCTTGGCGCCGGGGGGGGGGTCACATTTTAGATGTGTTCCTTCCCCGATGTTTGCCGTCAAGTATTATATTAGTTAAGAACTATATTAACATAATTAAATATTGAAACTACTTAACAATCTTAATTAGTGGTCCATTTAGGTCTTGGCCCCAGCGTGGGGGGGGGGGTCATGACCCCCATGACACCCCCCCTGGATCCGCCCTTGATGCTTATGCATCTTTTTAAAAAAATATATTTATATTACCGGCCCGCCCCGGCTCCGCACGGGTAATTAAAAGATAGACATATGCTGTCGTGGGATATTTTTTATATAATTTTAAG
>DWEJ01000755.1:0-15082 GCA_018245835.1 Mysoria sejanus stolli
TAAATACATACTTTTAAATTCAGAACATGAGCTAATTCATTGCGGAGCTGGAGTTACATGACACCAAGCATGTTTATTATTTAAATAATCATTTACTTTGTAATATGCTTTTTTACAAATCATCATCGCCATCATTATCATCAAGCGTTTTATTACTATTCCATTATCAGACACGAGTTCAGTTTTAGCATGAGATAGCTTAAGGCTTCAGTTCTATGAGCCTGGTAATATATATGTCGAGCCGCACTTAGCCAACTTATTTAATATATAAATCGTAGGTATTGTCTTATAATGTGTCCTGGATTCAGTGAAGTGAGTGTTCGCAAGGGGTGCCTAAATCCAGACATGGTCTACTTAGATTAAGTAATTCCAGATTAAAACCTAATTACAAAAGTCTCTGTACAGCGTAACAAATATTTTTTCACCAGCCCTAGCCTAGCCTAGTTATTTTAATAAGTTAACTTTTAATAGGTTGTACAATAAGCACAATTTATTTTGTATATGTTTATAAGAAACATTGTAACTGCCTTTGGTGAACCTAATAATCAAAAAATAAAAATAAAGTAACAAAATTGATTAAATCGATTTTTTGGACAAGGAAATGGAAGACAAGGTTAATGAGCAGAAGAGTATTTATAAAAGGGCGGAAATATGAGAAAACTGGTGAGAAAGAAATAAATAAAATTACCGTTAAGTCCAAGTCAGTTTCTGATCAGTTGTTTGTTGCAACGTCAATATGGATTGGTTTTCCATATTGATGTTACAACTACGTAGAATAATTATGTAACTTGAAACAGCTATGATTTATAAATCTAAACCTAAGTCTTCCAATGTTCTTGAATGATTTATATATCTCTCAACAGATTTCTCTATGGGTTTAGATATTAAGTTATTTGGATTAGGCACTATTACTGTATTTAGGTTTCACGTTATCATTAGGTATAGCGAATGTTAACTTTAACTTGAATTTCATATTATACTTAAATATAATATTGTAATGATATTTACCCTTAAGACATGAGTGGTGATATTTCAATAAATGTTTGATTTCATGTAATTCGAAGTTATTTACTTCTGAGTATAAATATGTGTTGTAATATGAATTCAAAAAATTATATAATATCTTTCATAGCCAATGAGCTTCCAATCATGTATCTTAAAAATCGTTATTTGTGTTGAGGAAAACGAAAGGTAGTTTATAATTGTTTTTATTTACAATGACATCTTTTCACTTAATTTTAATACTGGTATCCACTACGAGCATCGAAACCGGATCGCCTGCCATTAACTGATCCAAGGACTGGAGGTAAATAAGCCTGTTGCCTGTTAATTTGACCATTCCGTGTTCTATAACCAGATCCAGAATTAGGGAATAAAGCGGAGTTAGTGACTACGGTGTCGTCACTGTCGCTGTAATTGATTCCGTTATTAGCGTTTCCGTTGAACCTGTTTCCATTGTTTCTGTTTCCATAGTCGTTGTTTTCGTATTGGTTGGTGTTGTCGCCGTATTTAGCTTCGTTGTAGGATCCTGAAATTATTAATGTTGTCAAAGATTGAAAAACATATTTTGAAAATACAGCGGATGATTTAAATGAAGTAAGTTCGGCAGATGGTACGTACAACCAGAGTTTTTTTTCGATTTGACTCTCGGCAAGACAAACATCTGAGTTATTAATTAAAATATTTATTTTGCAACCTTGCTGTATATTCTACTCATATCTGTGTGTCGATACCATCCGCTGAACAGTATATACCCAGTATACGATATGAAAATAAACTAATATGGATGAGTGAAAATACAAAAAAAGAAAAAACAATTATATGAGGCCTTGTTGCCTATATCCTAATATCCCCGTTGCACATGCATCTTACCATCATCGTAAATTCCGGCGGCCTCATCGCGTGCGTTCTGCTCCAAAGCCCTGAGGATTTCTTCTGGGACGGGAGGAGCAGTAGGCAGATGGTCGCCTTGGGGAACGAAGCCGTTCTGGTCAGCAGTGTATCTGTATACCCATAAGCATAATATTGCAAATTATAAAAACAATAAGTTTATTGTACATAAACATATTTTGCTTTTGATAAGTGATTTTCACACATAACAAATTCTGTAAGATGATGTAAAGTTGAAGTATAGGAAAAAATCACAATAGAATGTAAATTAATTTTTGCCAGGGTCGTATAATGATAAAAAATCGAAATTTTAAACCTTAGAAAGAGTAAGGTTGACCTAAAAGTTCTAACTGATAGAAGAACAAGAGACTACGTAAGTAAATGATGATATACAAAACGTACTTAAGATATATCATGTTAGGCATATAAAAAGTTTTGCCAATTTTATATTAACTCGTTCCTCATAAAATCCACTGTTGGAACATGAGTCTCCTCTCAGAATGAGAGGAGACTCATCAACTTCTATCAATAAACAGAAAACTATATGAAAGTGATTTAAATTCCTAAATTGAATAATTTAATATTATCGTTCAATTACTATTTATTGTCAAAATATATACAGAACATACGATGCAATATAGTTATCAAATTCATTCGGGTTTAATATTTCATAATAGAGATTATAGTAATCACGCCTTTTTAAGACATCTGGTTTGTGAGTTTCTTTAAATGGCGCACCATTTGAACCCATTGTTAATTTTAATCTCATAACAATTATCTATAGTTTCACTTTTTGGATTTAAAATTTTTGATACCTTGACAGCTCAACCGTACCTGATGCTATAGGTCTGTCCATCATCTCCAGTGTAGCTGTAACCACCCTGAGCCTCAACGCCATTGGTAGCTACACCATTTTCTTCCACATAAATACCATTCTCTGTTTCGAACGCATATGCAAAGGTTTCTCCATCATTCTCGTTGGATTGACGGAGAATAGCGGCATTCCTTTCCAAAGCTGCTTGTGTTCTCTCGGGTCTTCCATAATTAGTGGCATCCTGACCAAGGTTGTAGGCGTTTTGAGGGTAATTTCCATTTTGAGCAAATCCATTACTTTGGATATTAGGAGTCAGTCTGCCGGATGGTCCGGAAAATCCATTTCCAGATCTCGTAAATGGAGTTTCCAGAAAGTTGCTCGATCCGCCAGATGTTTGGGCATTAGGTGGTAAATAGGTTTTGTCTAGCTTTGCTGCTGAAGTCAGGGAAGCAACGGCGAAAATGATGAACTGAAAGATATAAACACATAAGCTCTTAGTGAAATACTTAAAAATTTTAAAGATGTTTTAAAATTACCCTACTTGTGTACTTATAGTAAGTACAATAAAATTAAAAAATGGACAAATGACATTTAAGAGAAAACTAGATTTTAAAAAAAATCTTAAATAATGAAACTATGTCTTTAAGTCATTCGGTGCGTTTTGCTATTGACAATAAGTTGTTTTTACAGATAAAATATATATTACATATTTAGAAAATTTTCAACCGAACAATTATTTACCGATTTCATTGTGACTAGTACTCCAGACGATTGCCTGTACAGTTGTGCAGAGATCGAATGAATGATACGATCCAAAAACTGCGTATTATATTTATACTAATGCGTGAACGTCAATCGATCTACTTTAATGTAGAAGATTCACTTACTCAGCCCGCTTTGTTGCCTAATCAAAGCTTGATAACCGAAGGTGGGCGCCTTGGACAGCTCTATGCAATATGGAAACATTCACCAAGAAGGCAAAGTTTTTAGGTTACCATAATAATTTACCTTTTTATCAATATCATATCAGAACCAAAATGAAAGTAGACCATACTGTTTCGTATTTATCAAATTATCAAAGAATTAATTGGTTCAGATTTCAGTCTGTAATTGGGCGGTTGTAGATCATTACATGCGTTTTATGATTTAATATAACTTTCTTTAATGGTGATAGAAAACATTGTGAGGAAACTTTTATACCTCTAAGTTCTTCGTAATATTCTTAGTGGCTTGCGATGTCTGTAATTGTCCAGCATGGCAAGCTATTGACGATTAACCCTTATCATCCTGAGAGTAAGCTTGTGTCCAACAAAGGAATAATAAAATGTTTGAAGATTATGTTGATGATGATATTAAATAAAGTCATATACTCAAATATTGTTGTATGGCCTCCTACATTGTTTTTAAAGCCAAATGCATATTTGACTACAATCTCACTGAATGGTAAGCAAATTGATATTCGTAACACATCCATAATATGTAAGAACGAATGACGTAATCTTATACATTTCTATGAATGGCACGTTTTTGGATGCGCTCATCATTTGACATACAAAACCTATTTGAACGTATTACGGACAATCAGTGCACAAGCCCGACCTTGCATTGAATACTCCCAATCATCCATATATCGACCTGAGGCTATTAAAACTAAAAGTTAATTAGTATTGCTGCAGGATCCAATCGTGATTCTCAAAGGCCAGGAGTACACTAAAATGCGTTTTTAATTAATCTTATCTTTTTATTTGATACATTTATATTCATCTAGGTCATGTGTACGGTGTTACCTTTAAAAAAATAAATTCGTTATTGTATATAAATGAAAAAGTTTAATGATTTCTTAGTTTTTGTATTTTAACGTTAACCTTCGCAGTAACCGTTAATTTGCTGTAATTTTTAATTTGCTTCGATTTTAATTTTATTTGTCTGAAAACTTCCTGATCGGTTTTTTAAGTAACTATTGTATATATGTATATATGTGTCACTTTGAAAATCAATACGGACTATGATACTTATATTAATTAATAAAATAAATTTAGGATTTCTATTAAATCATTTTTTTATACAGAGATATATAAAATGCGGACATAGATTACCGCAGTTGCCGGGGGGGACTAATACATATGTACCTTGATGAAATTGGTCAGATTCTGGCTAATGTGGGAGTCAGGAGTTTCCAAATCCTATAGTGATGACTATGGAAAAGGCTTATTCGTTCTCTAAGAATGGATATATTTGCTACTTAGTTCGTTCTGTCAACACCAAAGATATATAATGTGAAGTAATAATAGTAAATATTTGTGTCTGCGAATCGTATCTAAATCTGCGTGACGGGTTACTGTAGTTATCATGTTCTGTTTCTGTTATTTTCTATTAGGGTGTGAAGAATTATTGCTTGGTTCGAACGGAATCAAATCCGAAACCGTTTGCAATCAAACCGTCATGATCAGCAACATGCTAAACATACATCGTCATTATCAGCCTATTTCCGTCCACTGTTGGACATAGCCCTATCTAGTAGCACGCTACTAAGCTCGATCTTCACTCTTCGTAGCCCTCGCTCTTCATATTCTTCCCTTTGTGTAATGTCCTCACTCCAACTAGTCGGAGGGCTTTCTACGCTACGCTTTCTAAGCCGTGGTCTTCGATCCAGAACTCGTCTATTCCAGTGGTTATCGGTCTTGTGACAGATGAGACCAGCCCACTACCAAATAATAAAACATAAATGCCCACTGTTAAACATATCAAATTTTAAATTAAAATAGGATACTTTTGCAATGTTAATTAATATTTATGAATCGGAAAGAGGTTCAATCATATAAACGTAATACACTTTGGCGCGCATCAGTCACGATTTTAAATTTGTGAAATTAAAAATTTCATCGTAACCTCTGAACTCACGCTACTGCAGTGTTGACGGTTACTTAATTATATATGTTGTAATTCTGGACTGACTCTATGTTAATATACTATATGTAATATAAGATACAAAATCGACATAGTTTTGAAGTACTCATATTAAGTACTTATACTTATATTAAGACTAGCTGTGCCCACGGCTTCACCCGCGTGGAAATCAGTTTTTACGTAAAACAGTAACAAACATCCATCCATACTTACGAACATTCGCGTTTTAACGTAAAAGAGTAACAAGAATCCATCCATACTTACAAACTTTCGTGTAATTTCAGTTCAATCAGTCGAAAATCTAAGAAGATTTATACAAACTTTCTTGCCCTATTTTATCCCCTTGGCGGTAGAATTAATCAAAATCCTTTCTTAGTGGATGCTTACGTCATAACATCTACCTGCGTGCCAAATTTCAGCCCAATCCGTCCAATGGTTTGGGCTGTGCGTTGATAGATCACTATGTCAGTCAGTTGGTCACCTTTGAGTTATATACATACATATGTACATACATATATTTAGAAGATTCAGAATAACATTTTAAATTGGTTGCCTTTTTTTCTGTTATAATTCGATTTAAATATTAGCACATTTCGTGTGTTAGAATATGCCCTCTGACAGTGATTCACTCATCTCAAATGTCACAAGTGATTCACACACGAACAAACGAATGAATTGGAAATAAGAATGTACTTAACATTATTAGATTTATAGCCTCAGTTAAGAACATTTCGATGTAACATAAACCTCTATTGAGTATACCAAGACTTCGTATGTACAAGAAATACGGAGACTTCATTAATTCAGCTTCAAATGACTCATGTTATAAATCGTTAAGACTATAGCCGCTTGATTTCACCATCAATAATCATAACACATGTCCGAAACGCTTATCAACAAACTACCGAACCAAAACTAATAACTTGCCACATTAATAACTGCAAGTAACGGAGCGAAATTTGACAAATTAGGTGACAATAGCCAAGAAAAATTCAAACTATTTGCCACCGTCTGTATGGTACTCATACATTGCGTCCACACAAGTAGCTACAAAATTATCCGCGTACACTCAGCCACATCATCTTCACACGATCCTTGCTCTTAATAGCCTTACAACAGATCAATTTACCTCGGTCGTTACAAAACATACGGGCCTGCTGCCGCATAAATAATGATTTTACAAGCGCCCATAAGTGGCGGATGATTTGGTACATTTTTTTCCATCCAATAATGATAGGTGGCTCGGTGAATTACTTAGCCGTCCAAATTAAGGCTACGTAGTTTGTTTTTCTTCGAATACACTTAAGATTTTGATTCGAATCCTGCCTCATCTGATCATTGTGCCATTGTTGTGTAATCTTCGATGTGTCTATATTAAGTATGAGCGCAATTAGGAAATGCAAAAAAATCAAAAAACGACAAATACTATGTTTCCATATAATTGTAGATATTTATGTACCAAATATCTGGTCACCTAGTTTAGTCACTGGTTCACCTAGTTTAGGATTAGATGGCTATGTGTGGAAATCTTCCAAGATTATTATTTCAATACGCTGTTTCAGAAATCGTTGTCGAGATAATAATGATGTCCGGGTAACCTAATAACATTTTATTATTATTATCATTATACCGTCACGCCAAATCCGTTACAGGATAGACAGAGAGCACTGAGTCTAAAATATTATGAGCCTTACTGGCCTATAAAGCTTCAATTGGATTCATCATCAGCCTATTGCAATCCATTGCTAGACATAGGTCTTCTTTGAGGAATTATACCCATAATTACCACCCTGGGGTTGGCAGTTCCAGAACATAGTTTCATTACCGTCTACGTTGCTGTACAATATTTAGCTGTACCTATGCAGAACGCACCATACCACGATCTGCCAACACCAGATTCTGTCGCCTCTTACCGCACCCTACATGTCGGCATAGGATCGGCGACACAACAGTTAGAATCATCAGTCTCTTAACGCTTGCATGATTTCAAACGCTTCAGACTCTCCCATGAGCCATTATTTTATTTTGGTAATATAAATATGTTTTGACGTTAATTAAAATAAGATACAATTATGAGTAATGCCTAGGAAAACGAACAGTATACAACTTCGAAAACACTAATAAAGAATTAGTATCTAATAAACAGATATTTCCTATGTCTAATCAACTACGAACATACATTTACTGCCCGGCGCACCCTGGACATTGCGACTAATCCTTTCACCACGGTGACTGATCACTTATGATCAGCTGTCGACTCGACGAAGAAGAATAACAGATATTTCAAAATTATCATCTGAGTAACTGGGCAGAGAAATGTAGTAGACTCCTAGCTTTCATCAATAGAGGGTAAAACTATTTTACTGTTAAAAGTTTCGTGAGTGTTACACATTACTGATTATTAAAACGGCTAGACTCCGCCGTCTCCGCCGCGACATCGCTGCAATCGGCGGGAGCTCATGAGGAAGGACCTCGTATAGGTCCGAAACTAGTCGGGCTATCCCGAAAAAACAAACGTGAGTCTAGCCGTTTTAATAATCCATAGAGGGTGAAACTGTTGCAACAAATTTCCAGACTGCGAATCACTACTGGAAAGTCTATATTAGAAAAATACAGTAGTGCCTGAACCGGAATTTGAATCCAGAACCTCCCGTTCTGCAGCCGCGTTTGCAACCAACACGACCAACGAGGCAGACAATAATAGATCTAAATATTCATAATAGATTTAAACCAGCTAAACTGAATCAGATACGATCAACTTTAAACCATTTGTATTCATTAACAAACTGACTAACATCAGGAGATGCAAATTATTCACGACAGTGGTAAATTTATAGAGATCATTGGTACAAGATTGATATAAGAGGTCAAACAGACTCTACTTGTAGAGACAATCATAGCAGGCAGGCGAATTATTGATTCCTTAAAGGGTAAAGGTATACAGCTCTATCGTTCACTCTCTTATTTGCGCTCCAGCGATTGTCTATTTATTTATGTTTCTGTCATTTTGCCCGTAATATTTAATGTATAATATCGTTATAATATTATTATGTCATGTTGAAAGAATGAGTTAAAGAAGATTTACTAAAGAGATTTATTAGGGGACTGTAAATGGTAGAGACATGGTAACGATTGTAAGTTGTAGACGTACATACTTGAATAAAATCGGAGATATCTTAAAAGGAAGTCAGGTTAAAGATTCTTTCAATAGACGAGCATATAATATGACAACTTTAATGTAGAGAAGGCGAAATAAGTCTAACAATACCGTGCAGGTGGACGCCTGAATTTGTGCCTACCCCTATAGGAAATAGACGTGACAACGTGTTTGTATGCAATGTTATTTTAATTATATCATTACGCTAAGTCTCTTACGAGGTAAGCAAAGAACAAAGAGTTCTAAATATCTCCATTATTGCAGGCCTGACGTGCTAGCTCTACACTATGGTAATGGTGCGAATTAGTTCTGAATTAATCGAGAATTTAATTAGTCGTCTCATTAAACATACTTTCAATGTGCGTAATATCGTTCGTGTCAATTTAATCGGCGCAGCGTGCATCGTGCATTTAACGAGACGAGCATTGCACTAGGTTAGTTACGACTAGTACGACCCATTTTGTGGAAACGTGCAGGCATTCGTTGCTGTTCACAAGGGTTACGGGTTCAAATCCGGGCGATAGATCGTGCATCGATATTCGCGTGTATTTTATTCTTATATTTGAAGATTATATATTATTTGTCTTCAATTTAAGCTCAATATAAATGAATACTCTCGATATAATAAAATTTTGTTGTTTACATGATGTATGTGATAAAAATAATTTTAACTGATATTCTGTTATATTTAAATTGAATAAATTTAACTATTCTTTAGGATAACGTAATGTATAAGATACGGTAAAAATTTTGGATACAAAAATTACTTCTTTTCACATATTTCCAATTTATTAGATATATAGAAATGGTATTGTGTTGAATTTTAATAACCTTATTACAATACTCGTATTATGTGACCGAAAGCTAAGTTCTGTAAAGTAACTTTAGTTGTGAGATTTAATAATAATAACTGTTATGTAAAAATGTGTAGCAGATGTTTCTTAAATTAAATTAATTAATGAGAACAATGATTCAGTAATAGTTGCTTTATGTTATAATGTGTTGTGTCTATTTCGTGAAATATTAATGAATAAAGTTTGACTATTATTTTGTTAGTCCCACGGTCGTCGGGTGAGAATGAAAAAATGATAATTAAATATATTAATGCTTCCTTTATTTTCTATGACACAAGAATCACACAGTGACTTGACTTTCTTACATATTATTCTAAACAATATGTACAAAGTATTTTACATAGAAATAATTTTTTTTTACATTTTTCTATTCTGCTATAATAAACTTAAAATTGTGATAAAATATAAAGATGGCGACATGAAGCTCTGAAATTTAAGTTATAAATGATAATTTATAAATAATATCTGATTTTTAAATTGTGATTCAAGACTTTTTCTTCAACTTTCACATTAATTTGAATCCAATTCAAGTTAAGCCTCTTTGATTAGAATCGCTTATATCTAAATTTTCACTACTTTCCTTTGGCCTAATATTTGTATCCTTCTTGAGCGCTGAAACTTGGTGGTTGGCGAGGGCCACCAAAAGCTTCTGGCCTTCCTTGGTTGGAGTTCCCGGCAGCAGGCCCGAACTGACCAGCTTGGTTTTGAGATGCAGTGGGCCCTTGGCCAAATGGAGAAGTTGGTCCACTGGAACCCGGGCCTGAAGATTGGTTACCAGGACGGTACTGGGAACCTTGACCAGGTTGGCTAGGCGCGCCATTTGCTCCCGCCGATGGCCCAAATCCTTGGTTTGATCCAGCCGATGGCGCAAATCCTTGATTGGAACCCGACCCAGGGCGGGAGAAGGGGCCTGGCCCACTCTGTATACCAGTTTGTCCAGGCGACTGAGGTCCAAACTGTCCTGAACCTTGAGGACGATTGTATTCATATCCTGATTGACCTTGACCTGCATTCTGACCGTTCTGACCACCAAATTCCTGTCCTTGTCCTTGATTGGCATTGGCACCTACTCCAAATGATGATGAACCCTGACCTCGGTTAGATTCAGGACCTTGACCGAAGGAAGACTGGTTTTGACCCTGCTTGGAACCAGCATTTTGTCCAAAGGGAGATTGACCAAAAGATGAACCCTGTACTTGATTGGAACCAGCACCTGGTCCGTATGATTGACCTTGGTTGGAACCAGCGCCTTGTCCAAATGTTTGACCTCGATTGCCACCAATATTTTGTCCAACAGAAGACTGACCGTAGCCCTGATTAGCACCTGAACCCGAACCAGAGGAACCTAACAGACCTTGTGAATCATACTGGTTTCCCCGACTTCCTGTGGATTGTTGTACACGGTTACCTTGACCAAAACCTTGATTCTGCCCAAAGCCATTTGACCCTTGCTGGTTGTAACCTTGAGTACCTTGGTTAGATCCCGAACCAAACTTGGAAGGTCCGTATTGCTGGGAAGGTGCTTGGCCTGGCCTGTTAAAAGATGATCCTGCATTGTTTGTTTGAGAGCTGCCATCGTTTTCATACTCTTCAGGACGATAAGCTCCTGAAATGGACATATATTGAAGTGAAAATTCGCATATTACAATTCCTTTCATGAAAAAATCAAAACTATATTTGTATTAAATAAAATAAGTTCTCAATGACCTTGCAATGTAAGTAAACGTAACTTCAAAACTTAAAATTAAACGTAACGTAAAATTTAAAAATTTAAACGGTCTTCAGCTGTATTAATTTAACGTTTTGTCTATTAATATAAAAGCTAAGTTAATATTTGCTATTTATTAAAAAAAAAACGAAAAGTATTACCTTCTTGGGTACCAGCCGCTGCAGCTCTAGCGTTTTCTTCAATGGACCTTAAAATTTCATCAGGGATAGGCGGAGGGGTTGGGATATGTTCACCTTGAGGTTGGTATCCATTTTCGTCTGCTGTATAAGAGATGGAGTAGGACTGCCCATCGTCACCTGTGTATCCGAAGCCACCCTGGGCTCTGACACCGTTAGTGGCAGTTCCTGACTCTTCAGCGCGGATGCCATTGGATGTCTCAAAGCTGTACGAGAAGGTTTCACCGTCGTTCTGACTATCATATTTCAGTATCTGAGCACCTTGCTCTGCAGCTGCTTGAGCCCTTTGAGGCTGATTGTAAGTCTGAACATTGAATGAGCCTTGGTTTTGTCCGAGCTGTGAACCTTGGTTGAAGCCGCTTTGTGAAGTCGATCCAGAAAAGCTAGGTTTTCCAGCACCAGGAGCACCAAATCCAGAGGGGCCTGACGCTTGGCCAAATCCAGATCCTGAAGTCTGACCGTATCCAGTACCCGAGGGCTGTCCGAAGCCGGAAGATCCTAAAGGTTGACTGGATGCGGAAGGTCCTAAAGACTGCCCAAAGCCAGTTGGTCCCGAAGGCTGGCCGAACCCGGATGATCCTGAGGGTTGACCGAAGCCGGTCGATCCTGAAGGCTGGCCGAAGCCAGTAGATCCAGAAGGCTGACCGAATCCAGTTCCAGGTTGACTTCCAGGTGAAAATCCAGATTGACTGGGTTTTCCGACACCTGGCTTCGCTGGTCCTTGCCCAA
This sequence comes from Mysoria sejanus stolli, assembly GCA_018245835.1. Taxonomy (NCBI): domain Eukaryota; kingdom Metazoa; phylum Arthropoda; class Insecta; order Lepidoptera; family Hesperiidae; genus Mysarbia; species Mysarbia sejanus. Next base: position 12,257 of record DWEJ01000755.1, read on the forward strand.
ATGAAGGGACCCCAAATCCTGTTTGTGCAGTAGGTTGTCGACCAAAAGGACTAGCAGCGTCCGGAGGCCCTTGACCAAACGATCCCGATACAGGAGCTGAGAGCGACCCAGGGCTGCCGCCAGCACTTGCAGCACCAACAGGTGGCAAGTAGGATCGATCTAGTTTAGCAGCATAGCTACAGGCTATCAAATGTATTAACAAAATCTGGAAGATACAAAAAAAACACCTTGATAATTTTGTTCATGGCTGAAAAAACACTAGTAAATCAATATATCACATTTTTTCCAGTTATAAAATATCACGACTTTTACTTTTTACTTCACTTAATTTTAGTATTATTATTTTATGACATATTTTTTTATTTCATTAAAATATTTAAATGTATAAAATATTTAAATACAAATTAGGAAAATAAACAGAATTTCAACTGTAAATATATAGTAAACAAAACTCTACTACGAGTATATTAAAAATATTAATGCACAATTTTATTTATAAAATATCAATTACCAGCTTCATTTTAAAGCTGTAATCCTCTCAATGTTTGCTCACTGAATGTATTGCACTGTGTACCCATCCCATATTTATATCACACAAAATTCGTTCACCACTTCACGTTACCTAAAACTGCGCTCACGGTCCTAACCTTTGACTGATAGAGTAAGTGAAGATGCATCTCGTTGTGTGCGTACTCCACACTGAACAAGACTCTACATTTGTAGGGGTGTGTTTGCACAATTTCTCGATGGATTTGCGATACACTAATTATTGTGATCGATTTTATCGTACGTACATTGCGACGCGGGTTTGTCTGTTTGTTAGTTAATAGATTGGTCTACAATTGCACTAAAATGTAAGATGGAATACATTTTTTGATAGTGAAACAAAAGGACGCGCGTGTTTTGTGTAAAACGACGTGTATACAATGTGAATTCCAGATGTAAGGTCAGTTAATTAATAACATTTAATTATTGACATCATAACACAAAGCAAAATATTTCTTATAGATAATATGTTTATTTAAAAGAAATTATAGACTTTTACGAATACTGTTCAAATATTTTTAAATCATATTGCGTATAAATATTCAGTGATTTAGTTGTTACAATTAATATGAACCAGATTGTATAATTTGAGGTCGATTCTCAGGTTAGCAAAAATCTGTTTGTTCAAAAACGTCTGTTCCAAATCCGGGTAGATATATATTAGTGAATGTATTCATGGAATCTATTACACTGCATATGTAGTAAGATAGATATTGATGAACAATGCCTCTAGTGTCCAAATATTTTTTAAGTTGGACTTTAAAACGAGCAATTTTAATACAACTCTACATATCTGGGTATCGTACAGTCTAGTATAATCTCTACGTCAATAGCACTGTATCAGGATTACATATTAGTGTTATTCAAAGAATTCTAACAAAATTTGAACGTTTGCTACTCTGTCAGAGTAGTCGCCTTACCAAGGCCGCTGCACTCATATGCATTGATCACTATATGCACCGGGTAATTTAAAATATATTTGAAACAAACAACTGATTGTTCCGAGTAGTTTAAACGTAGAGTTCCATAATGTATCTTCAGATGTAACACGTTATAAATTAAATTTACTACTAAAAATATAATATTTTATTAACTAAACGTTTAAATTAAACCCTTTACTGCAAGCGATTTTTGAACGAACGTAACGTTGAATTTTAAATTAATATTTCTATGAATGAATTAAATAAATTTGTAGAGTCAGCTTATTAAAAATATGTTTCACATACAGATTGGGCTAATTTTGTAGTTTGAATAGCCAAGTATAAGTACTCAAATAAATATATAAGTATTTATAAACGATGTATTATAGAATCTGTGAACAGATAATATATATATAACCGGTGACATAAATGTAGAGGTGCAATCAAAGTACTCGTTGCTCTGACGCGTTTAAAGATCGCACACGATTTGTGAAGTTAAGCAACAGAGAACAGTGCTGTTAGATGAGTGGTCTGTAGGGACAATTTTACGATCGTTTCTTTGTTGGTTCGCAGATCATGTTACATAACTTGGAGGCCTTAAAATCATCACGTTAGAAAAAATTCAGAAGAAACACTCTAAGGTTAGCGATACTTATTAGCATTCAATGTTCCGCACACCTGTAAAAGACGATATAATGATATAATAATAATGGTAGCCAACGGTAATTAAATATGATTGCAAAGTTAAGTCTTTCTGGAAAATAATGCTAAATAGAGGAACGTTTTTGGTGAGTAGCCTTTTAGTTAAAGATGAGACTCCGTTTATAGACATATTACAACATGCCTCACTGCGAAAAGCGAGTCCGCACGATACTGTCTTTGGTACGAGTATCCAGTTAACTAGAGTGACCTGTAACAGATACATTAAAGATGCGTCTCACATTTATTAAATGTACAACATTATTGAAACAAGTACGGTATGTCTGTGAGAATGGATGTAGTTGATATACGGTACCCACCTCGTCAGGTACATGGCTTGTAAATATAACATGAAATGTGGTTAATAGGAAATATTAAATATTAAATATTAGGATCTGTAGGATCGCCGGCAGTCACTGGATGAGGAAAGCAGAGGACCGAGCAAAGTGGCGCGCTCTAGGAGAGGCCTATGTTCAGCAGTGGACAGCTGTAGGCTGATTTTGATGATGATTAGGTTTTTGTCGTTAAAAGGAAGTCGGTAAATATATATTTGGATATCATATCGACCCTTCTGTCGTTCCACAGTTGGAACATGGGTCTCCTCTCAGAAAGAGAGGGTTAAGGCCATAGTCTGCCACGCTGGCCAAGTGCGGGTTGGCAG
>DWEJ01000756.1:0-15080 GCA_018245835.1 Mysoria sejanus stolli
CATTTATATCTGAAATTACCACATAAATAACGAGTATTCATATAAAAAATACGCTTATAACATATTACTAAATTTCCGAGGTTAGTGTTATCAAGAAATACATAGAAACTCGCGGAATATTTCCGTGGCAGTTCTGTAGCCCCGAAATCTATTGTTCTTTGTAAAGGAACTAAGGTTCTACATTTGCGAAGAAATGTTATTCAACATACACAAATATACACTGTCTGGCATTGAAAAAAACAAAGACTTGTTTTTGTGACATATTGGCTATTTTCACAAATAACAAGAAATAAGTAAGGAACAAGAAAAGCTCACGTTGCGACGAATAAATTATTACGTTATGATCATTTCCACAGTATATCTACGAGTAGATAAAAATGATTACACTTACGAATAAACTAAATCATGTATCCAACTTCACAGAGTAACACATAATCAATTAATCGAACTCATAGTATTATGAATGAAACAAACATTAATTTGCAAACAAGCGCCCAACAGTCGCCAACAACAAGGCGGCCATTTTAAGAAATGGCGCTTACAAATGGTACCAGTACACAAATTATGAATTAGAGTTACTATTACAATAATTAAATTTAAGTAATTAATAAAATATGCAACAGGTTTTTCTGATTATTTAATGTAATTATGTTATATAATAATAAATATGTATTGAAAGAAACATCACAAGAAATCTTTGACATTGCTACGTAGGTATTATACTATGTTAAGGTTTCAAATTTTGCTATTGTAACTTGAATATAGGCATTACATATATCTACAAGAAATTATTACATTTAACTATATTTGAAATTGTCATCAATTTGATTTTAAAATGCATGTATATTTTAATATTTCACAATTTTGTATTACAAAAATCGTAATAGTTGCGTTCAGATTTGCAATATTCGTTACTTTTGCGCATGTTCTATTGGCAGGTTTTCTGTGACGTATCCACGGCGATTATAAAATTCTGTTGAAGTTGTTCACATATTACTATCTCATTTCACGTGGTACCAAAAGAAAGGGATTGATAGAGAGCCGGTTGATGTTTTCGTGTCAGCCTTGTGCCCATTTACGAAGAGTAGGTAAAATCCGCCATCTTGAGAGTGAATTCAAGAATATACGGACTTTTAGCGGAGTTAAGTGAATATCTAAATTAACTTTATTATTAAATTGATGAACTTTCGTCCATTGCACAGTTTTGTAGTATTTGTATGGGTCGTTCGCGTTAAAGAAACCGAATTTCGTGTCGGTGTATAAACGAAACGCCGAATTCTTTTATAGTGTTTATGTGACAGGGGAAGATACTGTAAGCTTTCTAATAGTTTTTTGCGTGTCTATTTCCGTTTTCCATCTCGACGATCGTTAGCATATACGTGAAAGTGAAATAGGAACAGACAGTGCGCGTTCAGGATTGAATAAAGGGTTTGCGATGTATTTTTGTGGTAGAAAATGCGGTTAGATGGGCGTTGTTGTCGAGAGGTCGGTACTGCTAAGTCGGTGGCGTCCTGGTGAGAGCCGGGAGCCGACGGGCGTGGTGAGTGTGCGGCGTAAGCGGAGGATGCGAGCGGAGAGGGCTGGCTAGCGAGGTGTAACGTTTGAACTGGTGTTGACGAAAGATGTCGACAACTATGCGGCCGACGCTGCAGACGGTGCCGGAGGCGCTGCCGGCGGACCATGTGACCGCGCCAACGCCGGCACCAGCCACGACCACGGCCACGACGGCGCCGTCGCAGCCGAGGCATCCTAGACCTATATTCAAGGTAAGATTCATTGCTCTAAGATTTCCTGGCGGTCGTGCTAACTTAGTGTCAATTAGTATACCCTAGATTATGTAGGAAACCTTACTATTATCTTCAAATTTAAGTCCCTGCGTCCCTGCATGGCAAAATCTCATTAGATTTACTATGAAACCTATGTAAGCCAGAATCCCAATAAACTTTAACCATTTAAATATAAATTATGTTTAACTTATCACTTCAATATGTTTATTTCAAAATATTACAAATGCAGTTTCAATTTGATTTCACCAACTTTACATTCCATATCCAAAACTAAATAAAATTTGAGGGCTGGTCCAATCAGTTTAATAACTTCTCCAGAACATATGTCACTAAGATATATCTCCAGTAGTTACATAATTGTTATCAATAACAAAAATACACATGAGTAAACACAATTGTATTCAAAAGTTATATTTTGAGGTAATTCTTCATCATGGTCAATACTTGATACTGTGTAAAAATGTTCTAAACCTTTCAGCTGTGCAATAAAATTACATATTAGGTCTGGCATGTGTATACTATTGTAAAATATTGTATTTTCATATAAGATATGAAAACACTAGGTATACAAAATATTTATGACAACAATCAAACATGATTTCATTTAATAGCACATAAAATTAGATGGTCTTACAAACCTGTCTGTTTCTATCAAAACAATATTATTTACATGATAATTATACTGCAGAATATTAAATTTTACAATAAAAAGTAATATTATCTTGAGTTAACTTTATACACATTCCTATTAAAAGTAATATTATCTTGAGTTAACTCTATACACATTCCTCTGATCTTAAATAACATGTCTTATTGCTGTGTCTGTTCCTATAAAACCAGCTGGATGATTATCTGTGGAATAATATTCAGTTATTTATTACTTATCCAGATATACACACATTGGGGGATATTAGGAGATATTTATTGTTTGACATTAAAGATATTTTTTTGTATTCTTTACAGTTTGTAGTGACGATAAACAATAAATAAATATTACTGCTTAAATAACCTGCTTAAAATTCTATGAAATGCTTTAATATTATATGAATTGCTTGTGTTACACTACACAAGAGAGTTCAAGTATAAGTCTAGTAATGTTATAACAGATGTAAGTATGTATATATTACTATGGTATAGTTCTCTGCTTCTCTTTAACACATGTAATAAACCTTGAAGAATTTCATATTACATGGTTTCATTGTAAATGATTTAATAGAAAAATATTTTGTGGTATCCCATTGTACAGTGCATATCTCTCTTTGTAAGTGATGAGTACTAAAACATAACTACTCTAGTGTAAATATGGCCATATTAAAGAAATAAGGTCTATACTGTATTGTGGATCACAGAAGACATCCTTATAGATCCAATTACCAAACAATCCTAAATTGCATCATTGACACAGATTGAGATGATTCTTGTGTTGTTGGCTAGAAAGTGTTCTCTGTACTGTGCACACAAATGTATTAAATCCATTGTGATATATCATGCAGATAAACTTTTTATGGAATTAAAAACCAAGAACTTTACACACTCACTGGTATTAGGTATGTTGATGTTACAGCTATATACTATATTTTAAATTAACTTTTTTGTACTATGACTGTAATTAACTTCGTCAATACATTTTTAACAATAATTTATCTCGAAATTAAAAACAATAAAATATCTTATAACAATTTTTATTATTATCAATAATTAATAATTAACAAAACCTCTGTGTTTTATATCTAGCCATAAAAAAATTCATTGTCAGAATTTACCTTATCCTTTTAAATAAAATGGTTTAGGTTTATATAAATACAGAAATATTGTACCTGGTACCTTTAAATTGTACCTGGTATCAATATTTGAATTTTATACCTTAGCCAATATAGTAATTTCTATGAAAAACTTAGAATACAAATGTACTTAATATTACTTCTAAGGAATTCTAATAAAAGACCTTTATATTAAGACAATTAACAGTTTAGTCAGTCAATTACAAACATGTGGAGGAAATTGTGTGTATTGTTATGTAACACACATCTACCAAGTGTTATGTGTGTAATAATTAACTTGGTATTTAAATAATTTTAACAGCTATTATATTGAAACTGAAAATAATGATGTCATGAAAAGTGCTATGATTTTTTTAGTATTCCATCAAGAGTTTCAGCAAAAAATGGAGTTGCACTTATTGTATACATACAACAATATTATCTGAAACTTATATAATCTCATCTGTAACATAAAATGTCAAAGAATGCATTCAAATATACTGTAAATTGAATAGTATAAATATCTAAAATACTTATTACCATACTTAATATTAAGTCAAAATTGTTATTTTAAACCACACTATGCAATAGCAAAAGTACAAGGCATTGTGGCTGGTAATTTTCACATATAAATATATACAATAACTAATTAATTTTTCTTCAATGGTTTTGTAATTTTAATATGTGATGTATCTCAGTATGCCGATATACAAATTTATATAATTAAGACCTTTAAAGAAACACATATAGAAAATTTCTAATTAAATAATATTTATGTTAGTACTGGACTTTTGGTATACAATATGTCATAATATTTGCCGTGTAGCGCACAGGCTCAGGCCTACCTGCCTTTATAAAATACAATCCATATATACAATTTATATATAAGTAATATTTTCTAAATAGAAGTAGATCTCTCCTATCAATTAATCTCTTCTGCATAATACATGTTATACAAGCTCCATAATTATATGTATATGATGAAATAACATTACTGTGTAAGTATGTGAAAGTTACTTGGTTACTCATCTTAATAATGTTATCTGTTTGCATAGTGTAGTTACATAAAGAGTTGGGGAAAAGCTATTGTTTAATTGTTAATTTAGCTTCTATCACCAAATAACTCAAGCAAGAGGGGATCCAGTACTCGCTAGAAATAAAGCGCACACATATGAAACACATCATGAGTTCCATATTAAAGTGACATTTATTATAATGTAACTATGATTGAACACCTCATTTAGAATAGGTTGGTATGAGGTTCAGTATATACATTAACAAGCTGCAGTTTGCCATTTTGATTCAGTAGCTAATATCAATGGTCCCTACATACAATGTACATGTTAAAAATCGAGGTTTACAGAAGAGTGTAAGTTATATTTAAAACCTTACTTATTCTCTTATACAATATGAATATTAAGTTAAATAATATGAATTTAACTTAATATACAAGTCGTATAAGAGAATAAGTAAGGTTTTGAATATAAATTGCACTCTTCTGTTAACCTCGATTTTGACATGTTGTTTTGTACGTAGGGACCATCGATATGTCCTTGCTATAATAAAATGCTGTAAAATGGTCAGTCGAATAAGTGTATCAATGATACACATGTCTAAAATAGATTCCTTTCATTTTGCACATGTGCGATAAAGCTATCTTGTGCAGAAAATGCCAATAGTAAAGGAGAGTCATACAATTAGAGCTTAGTGTTATGCAGGTTGTGTTACACTTTGTGTTGAATACATTTTTTATAACTTAAAACTTATGCCACCTTGTTTAAGCAATCTTTGTGATTGTCATAGATAATATAGACACTAATATTGTTTTGTTTTGATGAATTATTACTGTTAGGTATTGATTTAAAGATTTTCAATAAGCACTAAGTTGGCACGATTCTGTTAATTTAAATATATATTTTTAATGGTTATAAAAACTACAAAAAGTTGTGCTGTTATTTATTTTTATACAATCATTTATTATTTTAACCTTTTATGCATCTCCAAATAACTGTTTCAATTAGTGAAACAGTAATATTGTGACATTATTGGCTAAAAACATGGAATATACAACAATAGAATTGACTATGCTTTGACTGTCTTTATTATATTTGTAGCTCAGCAGTGGTATGTGGCTTGCATTGAGTTGTATTATGAACGATTTCAGGCACTCTGTATGTATCATATTGAGGTTATTTAATATCTGAAACATTCAGATAGAAAGAGCAACACATGTTAATTATTGTGATAAATCCTTGATGACTAAACATAACTTTATGCCTGTAATCCCCGAAGAGGTAGGCAGAGGAATGCAGAACAATTCTACTGTTCACCAGTTACATTTACGTCCCAATATGGAATAGGTGGCAGTCACACCTGTAACCAACACAACAAATGATGCAGTCCTTGATGACTGATAATAAATTTTAAAATATCTGAGCTCTGTAATTAAATATATATCAACCTCCTAGTCTATGACATAGTAGGACATTGAGGAAATACAGGTTTGAAGCTATGTATATTCTTTTTTTGTAATTTTACTTTCTATCTCAGTATTTAAAAAAAATTAATTTTGTTTGAAACTGTCATTCTATAATGTTCATATTATTATGGTTGGTTTCCTAAATGACATAGACATATTTCTAAATGTAGAATATAACAATTATACGTGTATATATTATACAGAACATATTTACCACAAAGCAGATGCAGTCACAGTCAACGTACAAATTTTTATTGTTAAATAGTATTTACAGCGGTTCGCCGCGGCCTCACTATGTCACTATTTAAAAATAATTTGTTACATACACATGGCATACATACACAAATATGTATGTATAGGTGTTTGTATGATTTATGTATATATATCGAGCACGCCTAGTGAATCATTCGGTGCCGTTATTGTGTGATAAAAACGACTAAAATGCATATTATGTAAATGTTCGTATTCAGTTCGAACCACGAAAATATATTTTGTTTCTAAAACGTATTAGCTAATGATTATCAAGATTATATTACATTATATTAACATTTGAAATCTCATTTTTTTACAACGCACATCTGTTTTGCTGCCAAGTGAATGATCTTGCTATGTCACCGATGCGTCTACACAATCCTAAAATGTACTTTAGTACAGACCCAACAACATTTTATCTAAACCCCAAGTTGTAATAAGCTTTCCATCTGTCAAGTTTTTACAAGTCCACTGTTGGGCATATCGAAGCGACTACACATGGCTCTTTGCTCTTGTAGCTAATTTACTTATGGTATGCAGTCCCTTTACCCTCTCATTCTGTGAGGCGACCTGTTTCCAACAGCCGAACTATAAAAGGGCCGGAAAAAATGTAGGAGTCTTTAGATGACTAACATGTAAGTGACTAAGTTAAATTTTTAAAAGCTATATAATGTCAAAATGGTCTTAAAATTTACAGCGCTACTCAAGTCTTAATATTTGAATAGGTAACAGCACAACTTTTACCAACACGACCAGGAAATCAATATTTGGCTTGCATACGCTTTACTCAGCTGTATTTCGTCTTTTTGTACTGTCCCTGTGTTATCGTGTTTGGATTGCAAGTGTAATCCAATATGTCCAATAATATGTGCTTGGAACACGTTAAATTATCGACATTGTTTCTATTTGTAAATACATATGTTTAAGTCTTTGTTTTTTACGCATTGTTGAATATACCGTTAAACATACGGAAGCTATGGTTGAAACTAAAACATTTACTGGTTTGATTCATGTTGCAAACCATTGAATTCAATGAACAGTTATATCTTTAGAAATAAGTGTATACATGTTTGTTTTTGTGTGTAAGTAAATTATTGTCTGAATTGTTTATACGATATATGCGATATGCTATTACGCGTTGATTTAAAATATAATGAGCTTTTTTTATTGGGTTTTATACCGTTTGAGCTTTATGTAACTAAAGCATCGCTTAAAAATATTGTCACGGTACAAATGCAATCGATTGTATTGAAGGCGCGCGGTGCGTCCAACACCCACCCTCAACTGAAACGGGTCGGCGGTAAAGGCTACACTAAATGTTCACGTTGTATCCTCCGTCTGTCAAATGTGTTTATCCGTATCCATTATCCGGAAAATTTGATTCGTGCCCACTCGATTTTTATCTTTCTTATATTGCTCAGAATAAAACCACCATGGATGTTACATTTAATTTAACACGGTGTTTTAGTTTAACCTGGTTTTTTATTTTCGTATAGTCGCACCATATCCGAGATTACACTTATTGATGTTTGGTCCAACGATAAAGATGTCTAGTATGTTTTACCGTTGCTTCCTTTGTATTCATCCTAGGTATTATGGAACAAATAGATAAAAAAATAAAGACACATTTCGAAAATACATAACTTTTATTATCGAATAAGGGTCTTTGTTCTTGTAAGCAATTATTTATAATAAAAATGAAAAAATATTCATTGTCATATATTGGTGGTACCTGCCTATAATCCTTTACTCTACACTACTGCGTATTAATTTTATCGCCCTTATTTCTACTTCCGTTCTATTTCCACCGATGTCAGCGAGGATCAGGCGGCATCTCCTCCGCTAGAGCGCAAACGAACGTCATCTCATGCATAGGTATGATGCTTATCACCTCATTCTTTACGCATCAGTGGATTTCCATTCAGCTGGATGTGTTTACGTTTTTTTTTCTATCTCTTTCCATTCTAATGGTTGTTATTAGGTCAAGCGTAAATTATATCTATGAGTTACAAGTCGTTTGCATATGTATGTCTAGAGTTGCGAGAGTGTAGCGGTTTGTAAACTGTATTTATTTTTACTGAATTATAAAAGATAATATATGAACGATGAATGGAAGCGATTCATATTGATGTGCAATAAAACTGTTAAAATTCATTTATAATAAATAATACTATTATATTGATTTTGTTACAATACTACTGCAATATAATCCAGCGAGAAAACTGGCCTGTTTCTATACCAGATCGACACCATCGTATTATTAATCACCCAACACGAGAGACTTATCTTTAAAGTATTTTGTTCGGTTGTGTATCGATTCATTACTTGAGTCTGGAAAATATGATAACGTTTTATACGTACGCTCGTTGCCTGCGCTGACGAAGAACTTCATAGTAGAAGTGAATATTTTAATTCGCGACATAACATGAAAAACAAGCCAAAGTATAAACAATTCACAATAAACGTGACACTATAGTTATAATTTTATATAAAAAGCAGCAATAGCGCAGTGATTTGGAAATAGGTGAAGCAAGGTCATGTAACAGGTCACGTAACAGGTTGCCCTCCTACCATATGGTTTGACGATCTTAAGAATACAGCGTCATATATCCGTCTAAACGAATGCTGTGTACGTTTGTATAATTGATTATCGCTCGTAAAAATGGTGAACTAAATATAGACATAAAATATATTCGATAATGTTCATTGATGATGTTTACGACGATGTCGCTGATGATGGTGACAACGATGGTGCTGGATGTTGTCTACCATCGTTTAAGTAAAAAGAACTAACTGTAACGTCGATGTACAAGCAAGTCGTATAGCGTGTGCTTTGATTCGAGTTATCATTTATTGATGCTTGTAGTCAAATAAATGTAGTCGTGTAACGCGTTCTCGACGACCGCTTAATATAAGTATTTATTGATTAGAGAAACAAACGGGGCTGAGGCATTATATTTTTTAAGTTAATTGTTAGTGATTTTTTCTATTAACGGATGTGATTCAAAGCGTTTTATTTAAAATTAAATAAATATTACAAATTCTCATTACATTTATTAGTCTTTAATAATATATAGTTATGAGGTAAAATTAATTTGTAATCGACCGTTTTGCTCCCGGCACGCACCAGCTGACCTTACCGTCGCGTATTTCCCTATGCGTTACTAGATAGACGAAGACCAGTTAGTCCAGTGGTTAGTGACCCTGAACGCTCAGCCCGTAGGGCTTGTAGATTCGATTCCCGCTCAGGGAAAATATATGTGTGATTAGCCAAGGCGTTTATTCTTTATTATAGCTATATAGCTATAGTTTATTATAGCTATATAGTTATAGTTTCTTATAGCTATTTAGTTTTGTTGGATTTACGCACTCTGTAAGTACGTGTGAGCATAAGTTCGATGGACAGACAGTAAAAAATCTGATCTAAAAGAAACTCTAACAAAAAAAGGTTTTCGCCTTTTTTTGTTATAAAGTGTTAATGGCTAATGAATTTAATTTTCGTAACGTCCTTAATATATTAGCAACGTGTATTCACCGTTATCACCCGATAACAGTTTCATTCTAATGAATGTATCGATCGATAAGTCCGTGTAATTAATGGGCTCTGCCGTATTCACACTTTCCACAATATGGCTTCGTCTACTCTGAGAGCGAAAGCATGGGCTTGCACTGACGTTGCTCAGTGAATTACAAAACGAATTCTTCTCGTTCTCATTCTCATCGATTCAAATTTACGTCTACAGCACTCGTTTGGATAATATACTTTTATTACGAACTCTTGGTCAGTCGGAACGCAGATTTACTGCCAGTTTGTTAACGCAGAGATTTATGTACTACCCCCCCTCGCCGGCCATACTGGGTCCATCATAATAATATATCTTTGAACATAAATATGAAAAATAGTTCGGATGTTTAGATTTTGTGGGACTTGAAAGAATGACGAAACAGATTCTGATATATAAAGGGAATGTTGATGGCTGGAGGAGGTTCTGAAGAAGTACTGGCTGATGAGGAAGTCATAAGTCTCTGAAACCGGCGTGCGTAAAGGAAAAAAGAAAGGACATCTGTTAAGATGTCTGGACTGTTAAGATGAGATATTTGGTACTCAGTGCACGGCTAAATCTTAAGAAGACGAGACTTGAAGATATATCGATTTAAAAAATAATTCATTTCGTCGCGGTTATTTTATGTTCCTAGTGATTTTCCTTTATCAAAACAAATGAGCCCTATTAGACAAACGAAAACGAAAGGCAGAACCAGGCTTTATAAAAACGAAAGATTTCTTATTTTACTCGTATTTAAATTACGATTAAAGTAGAATATATAGAATTATTTTACCATAAATCCAGTTCGAAATAAAAGTTATTTTGTTGTGTGTTATGAGTCGTTCCATTTGCGTATTTTCTGCGAGAACCAGTTGCGTTATTACAAAATGTGAACTTGTTACCCCACATAAGACATTGCGTTTCTGACGCTCCGTCTAAATCATGGTTTTAAATTTCACGAGAAACGTGGATGATTTTCTTTTATGTTTTAATGGCGTCGCCGAAAATAATATAAATCATATATCCGAAAATAATATATCCTCACGCTAGGTCCCTTACCGGGTAGGGAGCAAGATAGTAACAATAATAACGGATGATTAAAATTTTTTAAAATTTATATTTTGACTATCCACTATTGGGTCAAAAAAGTATTCAATGTATGTATCTGGATTATTTCTTGCGGTTCAAGATATTAAATATGAGGATGAAAAAATGTAACGTACGTACTGACTACTACTGGCGTACTAGTTTCGCATTCACATTATATAATTCATAGGACGTTCATGTTTTCATACTCTCTCACAACGCTTTATGTTTTCTGAAAAGAGGCGTGTCGACAAGCGTGAAAACACTTAAATAGTTAATGTTATGACAAACATCTCCACTCTTATTTATGTCCAAACATATCTCTCGTCGCCGTCAATCATTCACGACATGAAGTAGAAATTCGCAAAACACCCGAACGTTTATAGGTATTTCAGTTGCGTAAACGTTGGGCGCACTACGATGAACCGAATATTTTCGGTAGGTCGTAAATGTCTACGGGCCGTCGTACGTCCGATGCACTTTTCCAAATTTACTCGGGATCGTCGTCGTTACGTCACGGGCATGCACGCGCTCTAAAATTAACGGCCGCCGGGAAACGGCGTGGGCATCGCTGTTTTCACTCTACTTATCTGTATCTGTGTGTGTGTGTATACATATGTGTGTAGAATTTTTTATTTATATATATAATTGAGTCGTCGGCCGTTTTCTCGTGATATTTTCGTACTCTCCACCCGAACTTGTGTGGAACCGGTCCGCTTTGCTACTTTTAAAATTGACATCTTTTTCTTTGTTTTTGAATTTAGTTAAGTGGGTATGTGTGTTTATAAATTAGTTGCTACTAATAATATTTGTGATAATACCCTAGACGCTACATTTGTAAAGATAATTGATTACGAATGTGCCATTTAACACTATATCAGAGTCGAATGATCAAATCAGCGCGGTTTTTTTTATTATTTCGACATATATATTAAGTGCATATACGTAAGCGACAGAATAAATAACTCTCACAACGAAGAAATAGCGTTACTAGGCGATCTTGACGTGAAGATCTTGATTTTAACTGAAGCTGTGACTTTTATTCGTGTACTTTATTCATTCATTGATTCTTTCATTCATTCATATAGGATTTATTACAGTTAATGCATGATACATTTCACATTAGTGTGATGTTTCATTTCAAAGTTCCCTAACTTATAGTGCTTACGATCCGAGACAAATCTTTTGATCAGTTGTTAAGCTAGGGCTATTAAGTACACCATCAATATGATTTGATAGGACACTCTGATTACATATCTGTATATTATGTAATTACGTTATACCTACGTCATCATCGTCATCGGCCCATTGCAGCCTATCGTCTTACTGCGGGACGTAGGCGGGACGTGCGGGTCGGGGCTCGCAGAGCACAGCTCCTCGCGCCGCCTGCGCTGCTGCTCGTAGCCGACCAGGGCATGTAGCTGTACCCAGACCTAATATGTTATCGTTCAATAAATTTCCCAATTTTTGTACTTTACAATTTTGAATGAAATAAAAATCATTTAGAGCCTTACTTATATCGTTTTATTACATTTTAATTTATCTATTTTTTTATGACTATTCAAAAGAACATTATAAATAAATATTTTTTTCGGATTTGCGTAGAAGCTAAAAAGTTTTGTTGTAAATAGTTTATAGTAAAGTCATGTTTTTGTTGTAAATATTTGTTTTACTTATTTCCTATATAGACCTTATATTCACTGGATAATTGTTGTACACCACGCGACAATTACATCCACTCGGCGCTGTGGACGCCGCTCCCCAGGCGAGCACTGCCTACGTAATTACGAAAATTCTATGAAAAACACTGTGGATAAAATTATTGTTGGACTTTTTGTATCATTGTCTGGGGGTATATTTTTTTTATTTAATAAAATAATGATAATGTTTGCTAGAACATTCAAGACAAATAATGTTATTGTTTTGCATGAAGAATTTTCCTTTCAATTTTATTTTTGCTCAAGGGTATGAAATGTTTGAGAAGACTTGCCAATTCTCCTCTTCTAGAGTGTGAGGAATTGCTTCTAAATATTCATATTTATGATATCATCATTACGAAATATCATTCACAAGGCGTTCAGGCGTTCTTGCCGATCGTTTGTGATGCACATCCACGCCAGGACCATATTAGACACGCAAAAATGAAAATATCGACGAGACGTCCCGTCAACGAGGTGGTGCTTGTTTGTATTGATAAAGTAGGTACCAATATCTTCGTTATATGTATATCTACAAGGTAGTAGATCAATGATGCATTTAATCCACATGCATGTTACAACATGGCGATCACTTACAAGCCAAGTATGGTCCAACTTTAAATAGAAATCCCGTTTTTTATTTGCTCCTCTCAAAAGAAATTGCTCAGGAGAGAGTCTCGAGAAAGTACATCTGAAAGTGATATTACGCACTGCACCGGATCGCGACGGGAAGTTGTGGGAGTAAGGAAGTTTCCGTAATGGGAATAAATGGGAAAAGTGTCGTGACCCCACGCTTGCAGCAGTTCTTTATCATTTGTAAAAGTTTTGTAATAATGACTTTCGTTTGATTGCATTATGATATACATGTATAAACGGGCAAACATCGCATACGTATTAAAATCTGTCTGTCTGACATCGCCAAAAATCAAATTCGAAACCTCAGTAACATTGGCTAGTGCAATTTAAAAATGTCCTAATGCTGTGGTAATCCTCAATTTTGATAAATTATTGTTCACAAACTGCTAATAGTAGACTAGTATACCTATTGTTTGTTTGACTTAGATATTGATAGTATCGATCCCCCAGGTTATGATTCCTTGTTTCGTATGCTTAGACCCATAGGGGATATTTAAATTCACCGTTCTATTGCTGTAAGTGTAGTCGAGAATTGTACTCGCGGTCAGCGTTGCAGATCTGTATCTATAATGACCAACGTGCCCGCTGACGTATCGTATATTAATCGTTTGCTTACAATTGTGACGCCATAGAAAACGTACCTTAGATTAGTTTATCAGATGTGCGACTTAAAGAATATATTGTTGGTTATTGCTTGCGTTAAAAATGTATAATAAAATCCAAGTGTTGAATGAATAACTCGTAATGAATATACATGTGACATGCATATGACGTCTACGAGTATTAAAAATAGATGACGATGACTTATTTAGAGGCTTTCGACGTTTAATATAATAATTATTTTTTGAAACATTTCACATAAGATCTCTTGATTCCAAATTGGAGCGATTCTGTGTTATGGTGACCAGACAGGTGATCAAATAGTCTTACTCATTACACAAATATTTGTAGCAGATGGGGAATGGAGCTCACTATTTTCGACTTAGGCACATTATTGTTGGTAGTCAGGTTCCCTAATTACTAGCACTACAATATATACAAAAACGCTTAGCCTGGTATTTTTAATGCTTATATGAAATACATATCGTCACGCCCGGTCTCTTATAAGGTATCCAGAGAGCACAAAGTGCTAAATGTATCTACTACAGTCCTGCCGCGGTTCTTCAACATGACGCTCTTCACATTCCACTTCATACACACATCCAGGCTGCTTGTTTTCATGATGCTATTGTCCACGTCGACAGTTTTTACAAACATTAACAATTTTTATTTTTGGAACAGTTTCAATAAACCGAAGCGATTCGTCATATATTTTGGCTTTCATCTCGAATATATTTATCCGCTGCGCCCGCATAACGAAATTGATATTGCCGCAGTACGCATTCTTCATTACATGACGTGTCTTGTTGATACTGGGTAGCCTTTGAGGTGAATGAGCAATGTGTGGGCAAGCGTCCTAGGCTACATCTCGCTTACTATCTGCTGAGATTGTAGTCAAACCCTATCCTATTAATAAGGTTTTGACGTATCTAGGCTTCTGTTACAAAATAATTGAATGAATTAATTTGAACAATTATACAGGTACAGTGTAGCCTTGTGAGAGGAAATTCTTACCGACCTTATCAAAGTCTAATATCATTAAAATCAGGGTTGTTAAGGAACTCTGTAACCGTAACCGAAAGTATCGGATATCAGATTTAAAAATATATCCGTAACCGTAACCGAATCCTATATAAAAGTTTTAGATAATGGCAAAGCCTAAATGTTACACTTTATGTAGGACTCGTTGTTTTTGATCGGTCGAGACAAGCCGCGGGCGTGATTTATATTAATATTCA
>DWEJ01000757.1:0-15079 GCA_018245835.1 Mysoria sejanus stolli
CCGGTTACGTTTACGTCCCACTATGGAATAGGTGGTGAGCCTATTACCATGCATCGGGCACATATCCAGACTCCATACCACTACGAGAATTTTAATTTAGATTTTCTAGAAAATTTCTAAATTAGAAAAAATATTTTGTAGGGTTTGACCCGGGAATCGAACCCGGGACCTCCCGATCGGCAGCCGCACTTGCAACCAACACGAAAAACGAGGCAGTCTACAAATTATATGTTTTAAAATAAATGATTGTTATTATTTAAAAAACTATATTTATATAATTTGCAGTGGAGAGAGTGGAGCCGGTAAAACAGAAAGTACTAAATTATTATTGCAGTACCTGGCTGCAGCTAGTGGGAAACATTCATGGATCGAACAACAAATACAAGAAACAAACCCAATATTGGAAGCATTCGGTAACGCCAAAACTGTAAGAAATGACAATTCATCTAGATTCGGTAAATACATTAACATTTATTTTAACCAAGAAGGAATCATAGAAGGTGGCAATATCGATCAATATCTTCTAGAGAAATCAAGAATCGTAATGCAGAACAAAGGCGAAAGAAACTATCACATATTTTATTCGCTTGTCTGTGGTTTGTCTGCAGATGAAAAGAAGAAACTTGAATTAGGGAATCCATCAGATTATGATTACTTAAATTCAGGAAAAATGTTAATTCGTGAAGGGCATGATGATGCTTTAGAGTTTGTTGACATAAGATCAGCGTTCAAAGTGCTTAATTTTCCAGAAAATGAAGTATGGGATATATTTAGTTTACTTGCTGCAATACTGCATTTGGGAAACTTAAAATTCAAATCGTTTAATTTTAATAACATTGAGTCTTCGGAAGTGGCAGACCATGTTAATGCCAATCGGATCGCAACACTGCTAGGTGTAAGCAAAACAAAATTGTGTGATTCTTTGACGCGCAAAACTTTAGTTGCGCAAGGAGACAAGGTAATATCCACCTTATCAGAGGCAGCATCGGTCGAAGGAAGAGACGCTCTCGTGAAAGCTATTTATGGCCACATTTTCGAGTACATAGTAGAGGTTATTAACAAAACATTGCATCAAAACCAGCAACTTTCGAGTGGATCTGTTGGTATATTAGATATTTTCGGATTTGAAAATTTCGACGCCAATAGTTTTGAACAACTGTGCATAAACTATGCTAACGAAAATCTGCAACAGTTCTTTGTGAGACATATATTTAAATTAGAACAAGAACAATATGCAAAAGAAGGAATAACTTGGACAAATATTAATTACGTGGATAATCAGCAAAATCTTGATTTGATTGGTATAAGGCCGATGAATTTGCTTGCACTTATTGATGAGGAATCAAGATTCCCCAAAGGGACCGACGTAACGTTGTTATCTAAATTAAATAACAATCATGGCAGCAAATCTTGTTACATTTCTCCAAAATCGACACACGAACGCCAATTCGGTGTGAAACACTTTGCTGGAGATGTTTATTATGGCGTTCAGGGTATAAATCTGATAAAAATAACTTTATTTTGGCTATTACTCTTTGTGTTTTTTTATTAATATCATTGATGTTTTTAGGTTTCTTGGACAAGAACAGAGACATGTTAACTACTGATATTAAAGAAATGATATTCGACTCGAGTAACATATTTTTGAAAAACATATTTCCTATTGACGCAGTTTCACCTCGTAGTGGGAGTCGGAAGGCTATATCCTTGAGTTATCAATTCAAGACATCTCTTGAAGCTCTCATGAAGACACTTTATGCATGCCATCCATTTTTCGTCAGATGTATTAAACCCAATGAATTTAAAAAACCCAGGGTATATAACTTGTTTTTACATTCAGTTTTGGGACACTGGGGGTTCTTTGGTTTTTGAATTGTTGTTTTTTTTTTGTAGCTTTTCGACCGAACTTTGTGCGTACGGCAGTTACGGTATGCTGGACTAATGGAGACGGCGAAAATTCGACAAGCGGGTTATCCAATCAGGTATTCTTATTCAGAATTTGTGCATCGTTATCGTCTTGTTGTTCCTAACATACCACCAGCAGAAAAAACTGATTGTCAGAGTGCAACAAAGAAAATTTGTACTGCGATTTTGAAAGATCAAGATTTCCAACTCGGACATACTAAAGTTTTCTTAAAGGATCACCACGATGCCATTCTAGATGAAATCAGGCACGTGAAGATTTTAACCACCGTTATTAAGGTCCAGGCGAATGCTAGAAGATTTATATGCCGACTACGATTTATGCGCTTACGAGAAGCTGCTATTTGCATACAAAAGCATTACCGTTCTCGTGGATATAGAAATAGATACCTTGTCATGCGAAGAGGCTACTTACGTTTACAAGCTGCAATTAAATCCAGAGAACTGAGGAGAACCTTTGTTCATTTGAGGAAATTCTTTAAGAATTTACAAGCACGTTCCAGAGGATATCTTATTAGGAAGCTGATTATAGAAAAAGGTCACATAATAACGGCGAAATTGGAACAGTTTAAGAAAGAGAAAGAAGAAAATCGGGGTGACTTGAAAGCTGCAGAAGATCGATATGAAAAGAAATACGCTGAACTAATGAGGTCCATTTGGTTTGTGAAAGACATTGTTATTGATAACAATGTTCAGAACACTTCCATTATTGATGACAGATATGTTGACGATGTCTTTGGTTTTCTCAAAGATACCTCAACACCAGCGGGTACTGTTAGAGGAGCTGGATTTGGAATGGTGAGTTATTTTCAACATTTTTTGATATCTCTAATTTTCAATTTATTTAATGCTGAATAACTTTCAGGAGACACCCGAGAAACCATCGGTAACATCCGTTATACCATTGCCTCAAGAGCCGCAAGAGGAATCGTTTGACGAATTCAATTTTAGAAAGTTTGCAGCCACTTACTTCACAGGAAATATTAGCCATCAGTATTCAAGGAAACCTTTGAAAAATTCTCTACTGGAAATGCCGTCTCCAATGGATAAAATAGCTTCACATGCTCTTTGGATTACCATTTTAAGATTTATGGGCGATATGGCTGAACCAAAATATGTGGATGATAAAATTGATAATATAGCCATTATGACTAAACTAACGGACACGCTTGGTCGTGCTTTTCAAAGGACGAAAGAGTTTGAAGTAAGTAATTCCAATGTATATTAATAAAAATTCAAGGAATCTTAACGCTGTGCTTTGGTTTTAAATCGTATTTTTAAAAGTCATCTAGTATCTTTGTGTACTGCAAGTGTGTAGGCACTTGTGTGTACATTCTTCCAGAGAATTATCGTTGCAAATATTACATTTGTATAGATAAGTAATTCTTATTTAAACTATAGTTGCCTCGCTCTGGTGGGTCCTCTACAATAGTGACACGGTTGTAACAAACTATTAACGGAACGGGTAACAAATAATTCTAACCTGTATAATACTGGTTGTGATAATGCTTTCTCGTGTTAATATTACGTTTTATACAATTAGTAATAAATGAACTACTTGTGACTGAATTGACTACAATTATAGGTCCTAACTTAAAGTCCTAACTGTGTTACATTATAAGTTAGTATTTATAATGATAAACAGGATATGGTTGGTTAATTACTGGTTTGTTGGTTACGTAAGATTTTCAAATGAAAATACGTTTAACATACAATATGAATATTCAACATATATCTATTATGTTGAATACGCTTTCAAAGAGACTAATCAGGTTGTGCGTCGAAGAAATGAATTCGTGTACTTATAGAAAATACTAGTTTTATTGTGGCTATTTCTAACAGAAAATGCAACAAAGTTATATGTTAAATTCTAGAACTTCCTAGCGGTGGATAATCCCGAAGGCAATTCGAAGAAAATTATACAAAGGACTTTAAAAAAACAAACTAAGTTGAATGAGGAGTTTGTTAAAAGTTTAATGAACGATGAACTAACGAATGAAATGTATAACAATTGGTTAAATGCCAGACGCAGTACAAATTTGGAGAAACTGCATTTCATTATCGGCCACGGAATAATCAGAAAAGAATTGAGGTATGGTAAGACATGGAAAAAACTATTTGAGTATTATTATGATAGCTAATTGAAATTGGTCGTATTGGTTGCAAGTGCGTCTGCCGATCGGAAGATCCTGGATTCAATTCCCGGGTCGGGCACTACTAAATTTTTATAATTTAAATTTTATAGTAGTTGCTTGGAGACTGGATATGTGCCCGATGCATGACAATAGGCTCATCACCTATTCCTTACTAGGAAGTAAACGTAACTGTTGAACCGTCGGAATGCCCTACATTCCTCTGTTTACCACTTAGGGGGTTAGAGGCGTGATGTTACGTTACGAATATTGTGTATTATAGATGCCAATTAATAAAATCAGTCAGTCATTAAATTAGTTTAAATTATGCACTAGTAAAATTGACTTACACAGTCTCCAAGGCAATAATTAGGTCTTAATTAGTAATGCTTATATTTCAGAGATGAGATATTCTGCCAGTTATGCAAACAGCTAATCAATAATCCGTCGAAAGCTTCGCATGCTCGAGGATGGATTCTGTTATCACTATGTATAGGTTGCTTTCCGCCTTCGGAAAGGTTCGTGAAATACCTACGTTCTTTTATCCGAGAAGGACCTCCAGGTTATGCGCCCTATTGTGAAGGGCGACTTATGAGAACGTTCAAAAATGGACATCGTACTCAACCACCCAGCTGGCTAGAATTACAAGCAACGAAAACGAAGAAACCAATTTTGCTAACGGTTACATTAATGGACGAATCATTGAAAACAGTGCAATCAGATTCAGCAACAACGTCAGAGGAAATTTGCCAGCAAATAGCTGACAATATAGAACTGACAGACGTGTTTGGCTTCTCGCTCTACATAACTCTGTATGATAAAGTTCTATCACTAGGCAGTGAAGGGGATCACATTATGGATGCGATATCTCAATGTGAACAATTTGCAAAAGAGCAAGGTACTCCAGAGAAAAATGCGCCATGGAGGTTATTTTACCGAAAAGAAGTATTTACACCTTGGCACAATCCTGCCGATGATCCAGTGGCTACAAACTTAATATATCATCAAGTAGCAAAGGGTGTTAAATTTGGTGAATACAGATGCAATTCCGAGAAAGACTTGGCTATTATAGCCGCCCAACAACATTATATCGAATACGGACATCGTATAGATCCAAATGTATTGAGAAAAGTTATTGTGAATTATATACCGAAACAATTTATTCAATCAAATGATGTGGCTTTAACTAAGTGGGAACATCTTGTTACAAAGGCATTTGAAGCTTCAGAAAGCATACAGTCAAAAATAGACCCGTTGAAATGCAAGGAGGATATCGTTATATACGCTAAATTAAAATGGCCCATGATGTTTTCAAGATTTTTCGAAGCCTTTAAAATAAAAGGTGAAAGTATTAATAAGGATGTCGTTATAATAGCAGTTAATTGGACGGGGGTGTATATTGTCGACCAATTGGAACATATACTTCTTGAAATTTCGTATCCTGAAGTGACGTACGTTGCTTATAATGAGGAAACAGATGTCGATAATGTTGGTAGGATCACAATACGAACTATACAGCAAGAGGAGTTTGTCTTCCAAAGTGTTGAAGCAAGAGAAATGAGTTCACTCGTTATATACATTATCGATGGATTAAAAAGGCGATCTATTTATGTTATTGCACAAAGTGACGCTGAAGGCTATAGTGATGCAGCATCTTTCTTGCAATACAAACAAGGAGATCTTATTACTTTATTGCAGGATTGCACTGGTGAAACCTTAATGCATACTACATGGGGACATGGGCAGTGTAATGGCCAAGAAGGTCTTTTTCCCACAGAACAAGTGTATATATTGCCTACACTATCTATGCCATCAAGTTCAATTATCGAAGTATTTAGAAAAGGAAATATTAATAACTATAGAAAAAACCAATCAAAATATAATACCATTCAAAGAAAGATAATGCATACACTAGAAAAATATGCAAAAGAACATTTCAGAGAGAATATTGACATAAATTCAACAGTTTCCAGACACACAACTCTAACAACAGCGAAGAAAGCAGTTGCTGCAGAGCTGTGGGTACATTCAAGAGAGCCAATACGTAAACCACTGTTAAAAACACTAGTGAAGAACGAAAACCTGTCAAAAATAGCAGTAGCGACATTCTATGGAATACTTAAATACATGGGGGATATGCCAACTCCAAAAGTGAGGTCTGTTACCGAATATACCGATGAAATATTGAAACCTGCTGTAAAAGATGCCAATTTAAGAGATGAAGTGTATTGCCAAATTATGAAGCAATTGACAAATAATAGAATACAGCTTAGCGAAGAAAGAGGCTGGGAATTATTATGGCTAATCACGGGCGTTTTTTCATGCGGTCAACTTTTGCTTAAAGAACTAGTCGAGTTTCTAAAGACACGACCACATCCTATAGCAAAAGAATGCTTAAAGCGAGTTTTTAGAACTCAAAAAAGTGGCCCAAGATTATATGCTCCATACGTAGTTGAGGTAGAGGCAATACAACACAGGAGTATGCAAATATATCACAAAGTTTATTTCCCCGATGATACTGACGAAGCGTTTGAGGTGGATTCATCGACAAAAGCGCGGGATCTTTGCGAACAAATCACGGGGCGTCTTAATCTAAAAAACAGCGACGGTTTTAGCTTGTTTGTGAAAATCGCTGATAAAGTTTTCTCAGTTCCAGACGCTTATTACTTTTTTGACTTCGTGCATGAGCTCGTGGAATGGATGAAGCAAACGCGGCCCACGCGTGGAGGTATTCGCATTATGAAAGTTATGTACGAAGACTACCAGTTTAAACTTATCGTTTAACTAAAAGATTATGCTAAAATTTCTTTATTACAGGTACCAATGTACAAATGAACTATCAGATATTCTTCATGAAGAAATTGTGGATCAACACTGTTCCCGGGAAGGATAAAAATGCAGATCAAATATTTTATTTCCCCCAAGAACTACCAAAATATCTACGAGGCTATCACAAAACATCCAAACAAGATCTCACAGAATTAGCAGCTTTAGTATATAGATCTAGGTTTGGTAATGATCAGTCACTTCTGCCGCAAGTGACACAGATGCTTGAAGATTTAATACCGTCAGATATGATTAGAATACAATCCAAATCGCAATGGAAATCTGCTATTGGCGCAGCATATTTAAAACACGGTCCAATGTCAGAAGATCAAGCCAAAGAGAACTTCCTCAAGAAAATCTATCAATGGCCTACATTTGGTACCGCATTTTTTGAAGTTAAACAAACTTCTGATCCGACGTACCCCGAAATGGTAGTAATAGGTATAAATAAAAATGGAGTAAGCGTTATTCATCCACAAAGTCGGGTATGGATATTATGAACATTTTAAATCAATTATTTTAATTATGTAATTTATAGTATTAATTACTTGTTTGTTTTTTCTTGTTTTTATTATTGATTCATGTAGTTTTGAGTATGCAGTTTAGTCCGGCCATAAGTCACTAATGAAATGTTATTAATATTTCAGGATGTTTTAGTCACTCATCCGTTTTCTCAGATATCTAATTGGTCCTCAGGCAATACTTTCTTCCACATGACGATGGGGAACTTCCTTCGTGGGACAAAGATTTTATGTGAAACAGCCTTAGGATACAAAATGGATGATCTCATATCGTCATATATTGCAGTGTTACGGCGTTCAATAAAACGAAGATCAAAAACTGTGCAATAAAATTGTCCTAATTAGTATAGATGAAACGTAATCTGATGAACTAAAATATACATTTCTTTTAAAAATTAAGGATTTTATTTTACAACCCTATAAAACAGTGTGGTACATATGCACCGTTTTACAGACAATAAGCTTATTCTATGTGGTTCAAATATCAGTTATTGTGTACATGTGATATAGATAATAACCCCTCAATGGAGGTCTGTTCCCTGTAGTGGACTTAGGTGAATGATGATGACAATGATGTATATCTGATTACCTCATCATTTATCATAATATGTACGGCTAAATAAATAATTATTTGGGTGATGAGTTCTCAAACGACATTATTCACAACGATTTATAATTGTTGTTTTGGTTAAGAGTATAAGTAATAAGCAGACAAAAATGGCATGTTGCACGTTAGTTGCACTCACGGATATTTGTAACTGGTCTCGAATAAGATTGTTGGAGTAAAATCAAACAAGATCGTTGTTGTCAGTAGTTATGCAGTCTTATTGTTTGAACCGTAGAGCATAAAAACTTATTCTCCCATTCCTGGTCCTGGGTTCAAAACCTGCTGCAAATTTCTTTACATGAAATTGTAGTTGCAAGACTGAACATTATTACTTGTAGAATGGTAAAAAAAACAGCTTGATAAAACTGCAACCAGTCAGGGTGACGAATTACGCTTTTGTATTCTTATTTAAGAGGAGTTCCGGGTTCAAAAGCGGTAATATAAAAGGTTAAAAGGGTTGATCATAATAAATATGAACTCTGTCATATATTGATTATAGAGATGACGAAAAAGTAGTAAGTACTTTTTAGTGATTTCGTAAATATTCTTGAGAGAACGAAATGAAAGATGGAGATTAAGTAAAAACTAGATTAAAATAATGGTATCCACGGTATATATAGCTCTGTTTTAAGAAAACCCAGTCAGCTGTCAAAAAGTCAATTTGATGTTGAGTTTTAAAAAGTAAGAGATTAGTATCACAAATGACTTAGTAGGTACTTTAAAGTATTTGAAGGCATTTGAATTCAAATTAACACTTTTGTTATTTGATAAAACATGGAATCTAAACTGCCACCTTTAGCTTTAGAAAGTGGTCTAGATTTAAGGTTTAGTATGCTTTTAATTTCTTAACTGTGTTATTAAAAAGTTACTGTTTACATTATTGTATGTTTTTTTTAAACTACAGACAAGTTCTTACATCTGGATCATTGTTGCAAATTAACGTAGACTACGATGAGGATGCTTGGGTGCACGACAATAGAGATGAAAATGACGATGATCCTAAAAAAACACCGTACATCGGTGAGCCAGTTAAGTCCTTTCAGGAATTGGAAAAACATTTGAAAGATGTGGATAAAACTGGTCTTGTCAAAAAGGAAATACTAGAAGAAGGCGGTGGCAGCGAGCTGAATGAGGATTGCACTGTGTATTTTGCATTTTCTGGGTATTGGGAAGCCGAAAATATGCCGTTTGATGTCCGTAGCTTACAGAAACCGTTGGTATGTTAAAGTTTGCTCATACATTAGTATAAAAATAAATCAGTGGCACAGGTATATTAATTTTGTGTTAGGTATTTCGTTAGTCGCGGAGAGATGCAGATGCCTCTTATATCATGGGTCTTTTAAGTTTCGAATATGAATAGTGAAATACAATGGCGTTTTTTAAATTATCATAAGCCTATTGCAGTCCACTGTTCAACATAGGCTTTCCCTGAAAGGTTATAACATTAATCCTCACACGGGCATGCGATTTGGAGATCTTAGTGCATAGCAGGGATGCTAAGGAGCTCTGTAACTGAAACTATCAGATATCTGATATAAAAGTCTATCTGTAACTGAATCCGATATAAAAGTTTTGGATAATTTTGGATAGGGGCAGAATCTAAATGAGACACACTATGACAAATTGTTTTTGATCGGTTGAGACATAATAGCTGCGCCCATCCTTTGCATAAATATCCATAACTGAATTATCCGAAACTAACAGATAATCCGAAAAGATTTCATATTCATATCCATATCTGATTCCAGTATTATAAATATTCCTTTATCCATATCCAAAATTTCATATCCGTAACATCCCTGGTGCACAGTTTCTCACACCACCTTCACTTTGCCTTTAGTCAGCAAGGGCATTTAGTTGTGCCCTATTTAACAATAATACTATATCTCTACAATAAGTCCACTCCACTCTTACATAGACTATTTTTTATGTTAATAAGCATGTCTTAGTACTTGAATTTACATTGTTTAGAAGGTGATAAATTGGAATTTAAGATTCTTCTTGTAAATGTTAATTTTGATACATTGTAATTAAAATTCTCTTATGACTCCATTATTTATGTGTCACAGATCTTGTGAATAATTAGTATATTTGTCTATTTTTGTATCTTTCTCACAGGTTGTACATCTTAAGGATAATAGCTTGCTTCCTGGTCTTCAGACTGCTGTAAAGTCAATGCTAGTTGGTGAATTCTCTTTGTATCTCTTATCATACAAAGTTATGTATGGAGAATTGGGTATCCCACCGAGAATAAAACCTAAAGCAGGTTGTGTTTTTTACATTAAGCTTCTGAAGAGTGTCATTACTCCAGATGTAGGGTAAGAAATTACACTTAATACACATCATGTCTGTTTCATTCCACCATTCCGCTGCTAGAAATAGGCCTCCCCTGAGTGCTCTTATGCAGATTTTTGGTCATAATCCACTCATTATCGATGTGTGTTGGAATCACGGAGCAAAACTTCTCATGCCATCTATATTGTTGCTTGTTGGCAGTATATAGCTACACTTAGACTGCACTATACTGTGATTAGCTGGTCACCAGAGCCTTATCTGTTACACAACAGAGTGTAGGAGAAACAACACCATCTGCAGGAGAGTTTGACTTGGGCTCAAGAGTTTGGATTCTCTTACCAGTTATTTCATTTCAAGAATTTATTTACTTCTTTAGTTGTCACAGATCACTAATATTACTTGAACTAATATACAGACTGTTATCAGTTTTCGTTACTGTTATTTTCAATTTTTTTTAGAGATTTGGATCCATCAGAGGCAAATACCTTTAGACGAGTTCATCATGAAGTCATAATGTTGTATAGCTCAGGCATAGCCCTGTACAAAGTCAAGAACTATGGTGGCACTATACAATTGTTTAGAAAAGGTGTTTACATGTTGCACAAGTGCCGTTTGGCAGATGAAGACGAACAAATGAAACAGGAGAAATTATTAGTGAAGTTCTATATGAACCTAGCTATATGCTACAACAAATCGAATCAACCACTCAAAGCCTGTACAGCATGTAATGAACTGAACCGGTTGAATAGTCTTTGGAACAATGGTAAAGCACTTTTTCAAAATGCTAAGGCCCTTCGAATGATCGGACAGTTTCGTAATGCAGAGAAAAAATTAAAGAGAGCTGTCGTTCTCTGTCCAGAAAATGAGGAAATTAAATTTGAATATGAATTGCTACAAAGACTACGAGAATCTTGTGAACAGATTAAGCTAGTTGGTGATGCTGTTACTACAGCACTACTGAGTGACAAATTCAAACAAGAAGTAGATGCTTTAGTCAAGAATTTTAAAAATAGTCCTGATTTGGATAAACTGACAATGCCCAGTAAACTTAATTCCGATGAAATGCAATACATTAAAGAAGTTTGCATAAGAGAAAACTTGTTCATAAACAATGTGCAAAAATTTAATTCTGTTGATGATTGTTAAAAGGACAATCTTTTTGTACATATATATGACCTCTGTTTAAATTTAAGAAATTGTGTTGCAATATTTATATTTCGATTAATATAAGTCGATACAAATTATCACTAGTAAGTGTTCTTTATTTAAAGTTATCTTTGTTAGTTGACATACTACGATAAGTCATTTATAAGTTTTAGTCAGTTTTAAGTTATAAAATTCAATACTACCCAAACCGAGATTTAAACAAAGAACCTCTTGATCAAAAATCATATTTGTTACAATGCAAAAAGGTAATCTTAATTAGAAGATTATAATAATAAAAAAAAGTCAACAAGGTTATAGTTTAATGCATAATTACAATTTCTCATACAACTAATAGATGACTACAGCCTATTGTTGGAACAATACCATTAAGTCTTTAAAATGCAACATACTTATAAAACTTTTGATAAAGTAAATACAAATGCAGTTAATTGCACAGAACCAACCATTAATCTTACTGTACAGTTTACCATCAAATTAAAATTTAAAGTTTCAAGTCTACTTTCAATTTTGTGTGGGCAGATTTAGAAGAACATTTTGTCCTTGAGGAAGGTATGTAACATTACGGGATTTTGAAAGTTGGTAAGCAATGTCTTCAGCTGCTTCAATACGTCGCAGCTCCACTAGACCCTCGCCAGCGTTGCCAAAGGACTTTGCCAGTAGTACTGCAGCCTGTGCATCACCCTCTGCCGCTATTACAGCAGCCTTCTTCTGTTGTTCAGCCTTTTCTACAAGGAATCTAGCCTTCTCGGCCTCTTGCTGTGCTACTTGCTTCAGTTCAACAGCCTGAGTGAACTCCTTGCCGAATGTCAAATGTGTGATTGAAATGTCATCTAAGATCAAGCCAAATTGTGAAGCTCTTTCAGTTAAACTCTCATTTACTTTCTGGGATACAATCTGTAAATGAAAAGAGATTCTTTAAATTTATTCATTAATATCTCTTAATATGAAAATGTAAGGTCATACCTACATCAACCAAATGTTAGTAGGGTCAGGGTAGGTTGTTTATTAAGACATATTTATTTTAACTTATTTAAGACTTAGCAGTTATTAATAGTCTTATTAACATCCTACTAATATGACCAACTAACATTAAAAGTCCTATTTTTGCTTGAAATAAAAAATGTCTGATGTGGTGAGTGCTAACAGCTGTTGGTGACTTGTATGTCGCCCCAGTACTTAGAAAAATGTTTTCAACTGTTTAATTACAAAAGTCTGTACTTTTAGCGGCTAGTGATCAGAGGGCTGTAAGTAGTCCTAAGATGAATTGAAGCTAAATTTTCAATAAAATACACTGAATTTCTTTGATCCTAGCCATGGTGTCTATTGATAGTGACAATACCTCTCTCTGTGTTATAAGTTCTCCTGCATCAAACTGAGCCACAACTGCTTTCAACACCTCAGCAGTGATAGATGGCAGGACTCTTTCATCATAATCAATGCCTAGGATGGTGTAGATCTTGGGTAGCTGGTCGGGCACTGGCCTAAACAGGATACGGAGTGTAATGTTAACATTCTGCAGATCTGAAATATACAAATAAAGTTTAACATTTTTTTACTCAACTTAAAAACTTTAGCCTGGTTGGTTATGTGGTTGCAAGTATGACAGCTGATCAAGAGGTGCTGGGTCCAAAACTCAACTTTGAATTTCTAGTAGTGACAGAGTCAGATTTGTGCCCGGTGCACAGCCATAAACTCACCACCGATTCCACTGTGAGACAAATATAACTTAATTTGGGGATTATAGGTTGATGATTATGAATCTTTTTTCTTGAAGATGAAATGACCATCACATCAGACATTTAACATTTTTGATACTTGACATTCCTATATTATGGTCCCAAAATTCATGATCATTTAGTCATTCAAAATTCATGATGATTTAGTCATATGAAGTAATGTCTAGACATTTTTATTGCATACAGACAATAAATACTATAAAGTTTTGATTTTCTTCGTTATATTGTAAGTGAAGTATTTCAAAATGTCTCATTTAAACCGAAGTGTTTTATATTTTTTATTTGACTTAACTTTATGCTTTTAATTCCCGAAGATTGAGGCAAAGGAGTGTAGTGCACTTCAACAGTTACATTGATATCCCACTATAAAATAGATGGTTAATCTAATGTATTCCATATTTACCATGTCACAAAATTGCAACAGTTTTAAAACCACATTAGAACATTGATGAGACATTTGAATAAGACAAGACCACCAATACTGAGAGCTTTGACCAAATGATATGATGATAAGAGATACAAATATGTACATGCAAGAGCCTTTGCAAAACTTTTTTTACACATAAACTCTGTTTTTGAAATAGGTACATTGTCTGTAAAAAAATTTATTGCATTTTGCCAAAGGCGCTTACATCTCTTGCATTTTAAATGAGTCAAATTGTCTGTCTGTAAATCTAGTGTTAAATTAATAATAAAGCTTTTGTTTAGAGGATTTCAAAATAACAAGAAAAAAAAATATATAAAACACTAATGCCAATTTTGGGTCTGCTTCTGATATAGGCCTTGTCTAGTGATATCCACTGTAATCTGTCCTGTGTAACTCTGGTCCACACTCCACTGTCTCTATATCATTAATTTAGTCTAAGTTGGAGTAATACTCCTGGAATAGCAATTACAACCAGATTTCAATCTGTTTTGGGACTGTTGAGGTGATCTTTCTTATTAAAAGTATTTTAATCATAATTACTATAAGAATACTAAGCCTAGGATATCCAGACATAAACACCCTTTTTTTCAAATTAATCACTATAACAAAAAAATGCAAATATTAATATAAACACACCTTTGCTCCCCGTGATTGTAGGTACATTTCTTGGTCTTGATCTGATGTCGAAAATAATAGGTCTCTGTACCCATGGGATGAAGAAATGGGTACCTTCACCCACAACAAGGTTTTTGACACCAGCGAACCTATCAAAGATAACTGCACGATGGCCACCGTCAACTGGAATTTATGAAAATAATGTGTTTAACTCAAAAACAGTACAAAAATATAACATCACACCTGTAATTCACGAGGTAGTAGGCAAAAATAACAAATTTTCAGTGTTTATGTTTTACATTATGTTCTTCTATTTCAATTTCATGAGTTACAAACGTGACACTACATTTTTATATATGCAATATAACAAGACATGTAGTGACGTAATGTTAGTTACATTATTGTATACTTGAATTAGTCTGGAAATAAAATAACTGACGAATTCATGGCAGTAGGGTTTTAATAGTGAATTTATAGGAGCGACACCCACAGGTATGTACGATAGCAAATTAGGTTTCAGCAATGGGAATGATGAATTTACGATTTACCATTGTAAAGTGCAGAATTCACAACACCTCCGACTAATGCCATCCCGAGGCCCACTTGCCCGATGCGGTTAAAAAGCTGTGCCGCCATTTCTGAAAACATTAAAATTCATTTACTGTTATTGCATAAAATATTTAAAAAAATGTACTCCTTTTCATCACATGATTTACCATTTACAGTTTAAAATGGATGATTATTATGAAAATGTTAATGTTTTATGTGGATTGATAGTTCTTTTAAATTCAATAGTAAATATATCCTATATTTTAATGTAAATAACAATT
>DWEJ01000758.1:0-15078 GCA_018245835.1 Mysoria sejanus stolli
TTAGAAAATTTCTAAATCAGAAAAAATCATTTGTAGTGTTCGACCCGGGAATCGAACCCAGGACCTCCCGATCTGCATTTTCATTTGTTTTTATAGTATATGCATCATAAAAGACTATTTTTAAGTTGTCTGTTGCTCGATGTAATTTTAAAGATCCTACAAACTGAATTAAATTAGTTATATACGATAGATTACAGTTAGATCAAAACTCAGCAGGAACAATCATTACATAAATTTTCGTTGAAAACGTGCATTTTTCTTATTAGTTTTAAGCAGCGAGCCATTATTCGGAGGTGAGTAACCGAGATAATTCAAAACCATAATTTTCCGAGCGCTGTTTACAATGCTTCGCTGTTCGTACGCGTTGAAGGCGCACAAAGGAGCGAGTGAGCGTATTATGCGTGATCACAGTATTAATACGTGCGAGTGAGATAGCGAACAAGCGCAGTAGGGCTTCCAAATTCTTGAAGTTGCGTATTCAAACCTGTTACTGGCAAATTTTATAGAAAATTTCATGCGTTCGATATAAAACTAAAAAGTATGAAAGGTAAATTCTTAGAAAAAATAATTTTTATTTGACATTAATGAATCGTATCGACTAAATGTCATCGTTTGCTTAGTACTAGGAAACTGCTATTACTTATTTATATCGCAGAAAGCATTTAAATAATGTGCAGTGAAGTTCAGTTGACAGGTATCATAATGTGTAGTTATAATAACGTCCAAAATATCTTTGTTAAAGATGGCAACCATAATGGAGTGAAAACTGAGGTAACGTAGTAAGTCGCGCGGAGTTGTTGACCGCGGACGAAGGCCGTACAATCGGTCAGACACCAAATGTCACGGTCGTACCGAGCGACAGGAAAACTGCGTCACAGTAACAGATGAAAAAACGTGACTCAGACGCCGCGCGTCAACCGAATTAGCGGCGCCGTGAGCGCCATCTGTGAACGAACCAACGAGTTTTATAACGTTTTTTTTTTCGAACCGTATTAGTTACTAATATAGTCCCAACGTTTAAATTGTATTAATGTTTTAGGTTGGTTAAATGTAAATTACAGCCAGGTGACAAAGGCCTTACTTCTCGCGGGACACATGTGACAATTCACGTCATGTCATACTTTGTGGATACCCCTTCCCTCTAATATAATAAAATTATAGTGATATCCTTTATGACATAGCCTTCCACGGTAAGACGAATATAGGTTTTAGAATAATTATATGCAGACAGTCTATATTAACTATTTAGATCAAATATTTTATATTAATACCTATCTCTTAAGTTAATTTTATTAAAACTGTTTTCTGTTTTACATATTAGTTCGGTTATAGGTACATGTTGACATTGTTAAGAAATTTTGATTACGATTTATTTTTTCGTCTGACGTAAAATTAATATCATATTGCTTTACATTTACGTAAACGTGTTATGAAAATTTATGGATACACACTTTATTACAATATTACATGCGTTTACATTTCACAATTTATTGAGTACACTTGATTATTTCAAACATTCATTTTCAAGACATCAATATATGTTGTTTTATATTGCCATGTTTCATGAAGTTTTTTGACTTGAAATATGTTCACAAGATAATATTTTTTTTATTCAATTAATTTTAATAACCAAAACACTCGTAAAATATATTTAATGTTTCATTTATTATTAATCAATAAGAATATTGTTACTACAAAGTTTTCTAATTTAGATTGTGGTAGTCGTGGTTCGGAGTCTGGATATGTGTCCGATGCATGGCAGTAAGTTCACCACCTATTCCATAGTGGGACGTACACGTTACTGGTGAAACGTGGGAGTGTTCTGCATTCCTCTGCCCACCTAATCGGGGATTACAGGCGTGAAGTTACCTTTACATTTAAGAATATTGTTATCTTTTTTTAATACAAGAGTACGACTTGCCTTGACTGCCTTGATGGTCGTGTGGTTGCAAGTGCGACTGCAGATCGGGAGGTCCTGGGTTCGATTCCCGGGTCCAACACTACAAAAGAATTTTTCTAATTTAGAAATTTTCTAGTTTCGAAATTTTGTGATTTAGAAAATGACTAGAAAATTTTCTGTAAAATTCTAGAAAAATTTAAGAATTAAATTTAATTCTAGTGGTGGTTCGGAGTCTGGATATGTGCCCGATAGATGGCAGTAGGCTCACCACCTACTCCATAGTGGGACGTAAAAATGTATGCGGTGAGACGTGGGAGTGTTCTACATTCCTCTGCGTACCTCTTCGGGGATACAGGCGTAAAGAGTACGAATTGAACGATAACTAACAAATCGAAATTAATAAAATCGTAATTAAATACGAGTTGGGTCACACAAATGCATAAAATAAGTGATGTCAGTAAATGATAAAAATACATTAATTGTAGCATTCTCGCGGCGGCGTGGCGCGCGGCGGCGTGGCGCGCGGCCCGCTGCGGCAACCTTGCGAAAGAGACTGGCATTGACATTGGCTCCAATTCAACGCGGAAAACGGAAGGCGAGCTCTCTCAACATTCAGATGCCATTTTAAAGTTTTTCATTTATCCATCTAATTACAAGGATTTACCAAATACCATTATTTTATGTCGGGAGAGAGGCGGACCTTGAAACAATACACTGGCACCTTTAGAAACAACGGATTTTATACCTCGAGGATGCTATACCTCGTTGATGATGTTCCTCTGCGATGATAGAAGGGCTTGGAGATCTCCAAAGTGCCGCATCGGTTTATCTTAGTGTTTGGAACTCCGCGACCCAGTTATTTTGACCAAATAGTTTCAATACAAGTCTCCAAAACTGTCTTGCGTTTATAAACCCAGTGGTCAATGTAGACGAAACATAAGGTCTAAAATGAGATTTTTTGACACACGATGCTCTCTGCCCATCCCGTAAGGAATATCCCGTGAGGATCTTGTAATAGTAATATTGAAATAATTTTATACGTCAAATTATAACTTACACATATCGGCCGCAATAAACCTTAAACTCATTCGAATTGAAGGCCACTAAACTTTACATTTCATTCAGACATTGCAATTACTTTTTTTTTTTTCTCTTCACGCCTGTAATCCCCGAAGAGGTAGGCAGAGGAATGCAGAACACTCCCACGTTTCACCGCATAGCTATGGTGAGCCTATCGCCATCTATCGGGCACATATCCAGACTCCGAAACACTACTAGAACGAAATTTAATTTTTAGATTCTTCTAGAATTTGTAGTGTTCGACCCGGGCAATCGAACCTAGGACCTCCCGATCTGCAGTCGCACTTGCAACCACACGACCAACGAGGCAGCAATTATTGTAATTAGGTACTTCGTCAAGGTATATCACAATAAGGACAATAAAAATGTCTCTATATTTTTTTTTGTTATTTTTACATTTGTATTCCTTAGACAAAGAAGTGTAGTACACTCCCACATGTTATCATTGCTCTCAGCTTCTTCGTTAATTTGTTCATTAATTGGTAATAATATAGGTATATTTGGTCCGAAACGAAAGGCCTGTTCTGTGAAAACTAAATAGCTAACGAATTACATTTATAAATGACGAAACATACTTATAATAATAATATTACGTCGCGATAAAAAATGATACTCTTGATCATCACATAAATATTTGTCCTGGTGGGGTTCAGCTGTTAGGTAAACTAACCACTAGATAACCAAGCCAGACATAATTCACTTTTACCTTACGTCTGATCTTCTTATTAATACCACATAATTAAATCAGTACCGTATGCTTGTTATTGGTATCTAATGTTTTTAATAAGTTTGATTTTAGTGATGATCATTGTAACTAAACCTTTCAGAATAGTGTTTGCTTTGTGTCGTTTAAGTAAATGTTTCGCATAGCTGATCTGATATAGTGCGTAATTATTTATATGTAAAATCAATACATTTATTACTCGCGCACTTCTAAATGTTTCGTAGCTCAGATTGTGTTCAAGACGATTCCAAATGTTCCTTATAAATTTAATAGGTGTATCTCCATGGCATTTCCTAGCGGCAGAAGGTTGTAATGCCAGTAAAAGTGGCAAATGATATTCCTTTTATTTTTGCGTACTCGCATTGCTATGCTTTGTCTCGTAAACTCGATATAATAACTTCGGATCGACGCCCGTTTACGACTGTCAAAATCGTATTTCTAATAATAAAATGTCTCAATTTAGGAGGCCAATGTTTTATCGTGGGTATAAAGAGGGGATATTAAACATTTTTATGCATTGTTCGTGCATCATTGTGCGATGGGACTGGCAGATTGTGTAGTACAGACATTAGGAGTTTCTACGTATTTCGTGAGTTGATTTTTTGTAAATATTTTTTTGGACAAATCTCAGATTAATAATGCGTAGTAAGATTATTTTTTTTAAACTATTATTTTATGTAAGTGTAAAATTCTAAATTTGACTTTTATATAGTTGCCTGTTGCTTTGAACATTAGATTTTAGCGTTAAGGCTATTTTTTGTACCTAGCCTTAATTTTATATACATTTTAATTGCAATTGATAAAAATGTATTTCTCGATTTAATCTTGTACGGGTAGATCCATTTTACAACATTTAATCATTACGACCATATATATATATTAAACGCAAACTTCAAAATTCGACAGGAGGATATGTCGTTCAAAGTTAATTTACTACTTGTAACGATTAAGTTATCGAGGGTCGAGATTGTGAGTTCCGGCTGAGCGTGGTCGGGGCGGCTAAATGGCTCTGCCGGTCGGTGTCTGGCCGTCCACATACTGCTCGTACGTGGTGTAATAACACTAATTCACGTTATCTAAGCGGAGGCGCGGCGGACGTCACGTCACGAGGCGACGCACGCTTTTTGTACGCGTTATAAATAATTCTCTCTTGTCCAAACTTGTACTTTTGTCCAAACTTGTACTTTTTTCCAAACTCACACATCATAACACCGTATGATATAAACATTATATTATTTTCACAACACAGAAAATAATTTCGAAATTTACGCCTCGTGACG
The DNA here is from genome assembly GCA_018245835.1 of Mysoria sejanus stolli. Taxonomy (NCBI): domain Eukaryota; kingdom Metazoa; phylum Arthropoda; class Insecta; order Lepidoptera; family Hesperiidae; genus Mysarbia; species Mysarbia sejanus. The sequence continues at coordinate 4,985 of DWEJ01000758.1, forward strand.
TAATAATAATATATATGAAATTTTTGTATATATCAAAAATTAATTAACAACTAAACTTATGTAGTCATTCATAAAACGTTGTTAGGATTGAAAATTCATTAAATCAAACATTGAAATAGGAACAGGTTTAGATTTCTTTGGTTTAGGATTTGTATATGTACAAATTGTCTTCATTATACTTCAGAACGATAATATATTAATGCAGTAAATTATAAATTTTTCTAATTATGTACATATAGACTATATTATGTAAATATAACTTATATAAATTTTTATGTATCAATTGTATTTGAATGTTACATATCCCCACTCTTGCTCTGCTGTTGAAAGATGCCTTTAGGCGTTAACCCCGCCCTTTAGTCGATATAGTAATAGAGATAAACATATCAACACGAATGTAATTGATTACTGATCTCATTTTAATATAATATAATTATAGGGATCGGTGCCAGGAATGTTTACTCTATGAAAGGAAATAACACGTTTAGGGTAATTACCTCCTGCCATTTCATACACGTATAACTCATTGACATTTATTAGAAATAACTTAATATAGTAATATACAGGATGTCATTTGTGGATCGGGAAATCTTCTCACTTGATTTGTGAACAGAAATAATATGATTGATATCTACAACAACGAATAAAAAGGTCCTGGAAAAATATGTTTTATATCGACTGTTAGCATAAACAAACACACTATAGGCTTGCTTGTAATTTCTCTAAAATAATATTTATACTACTGCCGCGCATACAATGTATTTCACGCACCGAGTACTTCGTGTACATAATCCGTATTTGACGCAATTAAGAAACGTAGAAACCTCGGCAGTATCGGTTCGCGTTATCGAACGTCGTACGTAACGCGGTTCTCTGTCACGATTGCGACGTATTGACGAATACACGAACTTTATTACGTATGCGATTCGTGCGCGTGTATTCTCCTTATGTAATGCATTTATATAGATTTCAACTATTCAAATAGCTATGCATTTTGACTGTTCCGTTGATACAGTGGTTAGGAAACTGCTGCGCCGGGGTTCATGAGTGCGATTCCTACCAAGAATAAATATTATTCTGGGTACGAATTAATTAAAAATAAGTATATTTTTATATAGGCAGCAGCGTAGGTAGTGCGAGAAATTGATCCCTTAAAATTGACCCCTCAGGGAAAACCGATGTTCAGCATTAGATTACAACAGACTGATGATAATAACGGTGTGCAGTATTCCTTATGAAATTGTACAACTCTGTTACAGGAAGTGTATATTTTTAACTCGCAACACATGTAAGTGTGTAAAGAAATGGGTACACGCCAAAATCTGAACTGAGACCCCCCAAGTGGAATATAGTAAAAATAATAACGCCATAGAAATGGAGGTACGATCGTGTGTTTCAAATACGTAACGGAATGATACACGTCGTGATTCTTGGTAGATTGTTCCATGAATCAGATATTTTGATGAATCAGTGTTAAAAGTGTACAACAAAATAGTTGTGTTTCTCCGTATCTACGCTTCTAAGATTACTAAAAGTTCGCGGAATGTACGGTTGAATCTTGTCTGTCTATAAACATTCCCGTGTAGGTTGCGGTAATTCTTTAGGCATTTCAATAGTTATGATTGGTTAGCAGACATACCTGGAAAGATTCACGTTTATTAAATTTGAATTCCGTATATCAGAAGTCTTCGAAACCAAGACGGAGACGCATATGGGACACTAAGTCTGCAAGAATAGAAATCATTGGCACTCCGTCCTTTCTGTCTTTCCCATAACCGGCCTGTTATATAGATATAACAATTGATCTTCTGCGTTTGACATTGACGCGTCAAAAATACTACTAGTTTTGGTAAATAGCAAAAGTACGTCAAATCCAGTCAGTTCTTTTCTCTAAATATTTGCCAACCGTTTGTGATCAATATTAATTATCTCAGTCGTTTAACGTTTGTAACACTGCCTGGATTATTGTATGCTAAAAGTTATATTTTTTATACGGGCTTAATTAATTGTATTACTTACTTTAATTCTCGGGTACTCTGTTCTAATAAGGTTAACCTTCACGAAATCATTAGCGCGTTGAAAATTAGAGTAAAATTAGAATGGAAAGTTATTTTCGCGAACCCGTTGTGTATTTTCTAGTATAATCACCCCTAAAAGGTTCATTTTAAATTACAATGAAATACTTCACACAGGTTTAATCTTTCATTTTCAACGGACAACGTCATTTGTACTCGAAATTCAAATTTTAAGCCCTTAATGGCGTTTCCTTGTAACGTGTACACCTTGACAGAAGCTTGATTACTGACAGACAGATAATGAGTAAGATTGAATAATTCCGCAATATTTCCCAACCCTTATGTAGGTATTCGTATTCTGCAACAAAAAGACCAAGATGCAAGTGGTTGCTTGTAACATGATTCCGTCATCAATACATTTTATCAAGGATATATCCAATATGACTTAGCAGTTATTAAGGGTTTGCACCTGCTAGCGTCTTGACGAAATTCATTCTACTCTCTTACATTCCTTGTAGTTCTATTAAACAAATTATGAGCTGGCCTTCTTTCAAACCTCCTCCGATTTTACGATGTGCGTACATATGTAGGTCTTCCCGAAAAATTGCTATCGCGGCCTGTCTTCGACTTGGCGCATCCAGCATCTGCGTGCAGCCTTTCGCTAATTCTTATCCCACCTGCCGGACGACTTCCTACACTGCGGTCTACGCACTTTGGGGAGACCATATGTCCAGCAGTGGACTGATATAGACGGATGATGATTATGTACATATGCTGATGAACCTCTTCCAAATCAGCCATTCATACTCACCTTATAATTCCGTTACGTTATTTTACTGTTGAAAGGTAAGCAGGGAACTGTAAAGTACACCCTCGTTGCATCAGTTATAATTACGTTATATTATGGAATAGGTAGTGAACCTGTTGCCATACACCGAGCACAAATCTAGACTCGAAGATAGTACTAAAAGTTTCAATTTAAAAAACCCACCCAAGGATCATCGAACTTCGGACTTTTAGATCAACAGTCGTGTTTGCAACCAATCGTCGAACGAGATAGTCAATTATGAAATGACTTAAATAATCAAGCGTGTTACAAAATTTCTTCTTTTTGTTTGACACAGTTGTAACGTATTTTTATGTCACAGACGTACAACACAAGCACCACGTCTACCAGGGTATTGTTACGTTATTTATTCAGCTGTGTTTTTATGACCGCCGATTTTATAATTCTTATTTAACTGCATTCATATAATTTTTAATATGTTTGTCTATTTGTGTGAATGGTTGTTTTATGCCTTTTCAATGTTTAATTGGGATTAAAATTCCATTGTTTTTTTTTTATAATGCATTTGAACACTAACAAACAAATGCAACGCTAATGATTTGAAGAAAATTTAGCAGTTCAGTACTTGTCTTTAATAGCGAATAGATCAGCTGATAGTTCAGCAGTGCTATTACAATTCATATTACAAGTAACATTAGTACATGTCACATGATGTATACATTAGTAGATGATCGTTGATTGGCAGTTCTGAAAAGGTACGTGTGTACACATTCGAAAATCGAATGAAGTTAATTAGCATCGTCGCGTGAATCTGTTTGCGAAACACGTACACGCGGATGTAATCTATAGCGAATCGGTCGCAAACATAAAAAGCGGTCAATACACTCGGTGCGTCAAAGTGACAATAACATTATTTTCTTTGTGGGGCGCAGTCGGGCACAGGTGAGTCATTGAACCCTGGTGCGGAAACAAAGGCGTTTATGAAAAAGATCTGTTTGTTTTCGTGCGAGAGTACTATGTTATAACTGTCATATCGGCGTCCGCTAGATGCGTCATACGTTATGTCAGTTAACTCTTCAATCCTATTCTTGTTTCTCATCTGCGAAATATCGTGTCTGACGTGTTGTGAAAAACATAGGTTTGGTGTTAACACTTATTTTAACACGCTTTATATTAGTTTCACTTCGGCCTATGTATGGAGTAACTTTATTTATGCAAACGCAAGAATACAATGGCTAGCGTGATTCAGGGAGCGCGTAACGCCACCTAGTACTGTAAGATTAAACAATTCATCGATTAGATAAATAGCGCTATCTTCAATGGAATATTTTAACATTATTAAAAAACAGACCAAAACAGGTTTATAAGTATAGAAGTTAATTACTAAATAAATATAGTTTACAAAAACTGAGAATTGTAACACTATCAACTTAGTTACACTACACATTCCATTCTAGGTCAGCTACTACTACTAATGTCCATCGTACACACCAGATGTATAGACATAGACTATAGTGGTATGATTTGATAGATAGAATGTGGGCTTATTATACATAGCAAATATATGTACCTATCTTCTTCGTCGAATTGGTGAAAGGATTAGTCGCAATGTCCAAGGATTAGTGCAATGTAGGTGCACCGGGCAGTGTATGTTCATATTTGATTAGACATAGTCGCCGCTCGCGGAGGCTCCTTTCATGCAATAACTATACTTACCTATACTTCGTAGACATAGTACATATGAATGTATGTTGCCTCAAAGCGCTTTGCGTATCTCTTATTGAAGCTGGCTGGTAGGTAACACGTGGACTAGATACGTGATTAGGTAAAAGCCATTGTTGGCAGGTGCCCAAATCATCCAGGACTTAGAAGCTGTGTGCATGCTTGTTTGATCGCCATTATTGGTTTTTAAACGGTTACTAAATCGCTAGAATACAATGACATGTCCCTTATTGTAAAACTACAGTTGAAATACCTGCGCTCTCACTCTTAGATCAAAGTTTTAATAGCTGACTCCGAGCTGGATATTGGCTGCCATGCCTAACCGTCTTTATATCTGTCTCTTACGCAACCTGTGGAGGCTGCCACAAAGCTGTGCCAGTGTGTACTTCTGGTCGTACGGAATAGTGTTACTTGAAGATGCTTGATATTTAAAAAAATGTGAACCTATTATATTTAATAGTCATAATCTATAAACATTAGCACCTAGTAACATGAGTATTATCTCTTATGGCCTTAATACTCTCATTCTGAGAGGAGAGCCATGTTTCAATAGTGGATCGACAAAAGGGTCGAGAAAAAAAAAACATAAGTATTGTCTCTTATTGTATGACGTCGAATTCGTTATTTGATAAGCCTATTGCCATACATTGGGGACATATCCAGACTTCGAGCCACTACAAGACAATCTAACGTAACGTAACTTCACGCCTGTAATCCCCGAAGAGGTAGGCAAAGGAATGCAGAATACTCCCAATCCAATACAATCTAATTTAGAAAAAACCATAATACCCTACCCAGGATTTGAATCCAAGTCCTCTTGAAGTGCAGTCGCGCTTGCAACGGATTCGACTAAGTCTTTTCATGGGCATTTTTCTGTCGTGTAACCGTTACTTGCCATACAAAAATATGGATTGGAAAATTTCATAACTACGTGATACATTTTTTTCTTCGATTTATTTCTAATCACTGTATTTGTATATTATAAAACAGATTGTTATAATACCTTTATAAATAAGCGCTGAAATGAAATACACCCGCCCCTACATATTGTGCACACGACAATACCTAATATGTTATCGACACTAAAGGTAATTTTCACATTTCAAAGGTTTCTGCGAACACGTCAATCCTTGTATTCAGAAAACCTGGAACACAAAGATATTTATATAATGTGTAGTACTTTACAAGCTTCTAAAAGATCTTAGAAAAACATATTCGCTAGCAAAAAGATGAGGCGGGCGCCGCGCGCCGGTGCCGTGTGGTGTCAAATATTCAAAAATGTTTTGATGTTTATTTTAAAATTTTTACTTATTATTTTGTGTTATATTAATTTTAGTTATATTGTGTTCTATAGCACTCGCACTACTTTGTTCACGTGTACTACGGAATATTACTTGAAAACCCTTAAAATAAAGAGCGTTTGTTGTAGACAGTCAGACACCAGTGAACAGGCTGTTCACGATTCTGACCCCAGAAAAAGCATTATATAAGTGTTAAAAAAACAACCAATTTAGTTTAAGGCAGATTATAATATTGAAGTGTTATTCCGATTTATCGTTATACTAGATGTGCTCGCGGCATCGCCATCGTGGAAGTGTTTCCCGCGTCACAAAGTTTTTCCCGTGTAAATACCGACCTCGTGGGAATTCTAGTATGAAAAGTAGCTTATATCTTGCTCCACAGAGAAAAGAAAAAAATTAAATACCTACATAAAAAAGATGAGCGGGCGAGCTAGGGGTGAGAGCCGAAGGGCACAATGCGGACGCTAGCTCGGTATATCCTATTTACGTGTACATACTTTATTTACTCACCCAACTGTTTTTATGAGCGACCCTGTATAAACTTATGACTATGTTTTATTAAACCTCTTAAAATAAGTTAAAACCTAAAGAATGATGAAACTAAACGTGCCACATCGTGTCGTCGTCGACCGACTCTCTAGGTGTAACATTTAAAAGGTCATAGCGCTAAGTGGCCCTAGTAGATTCTTGTTAATTTTGCCACATTCGGTTACCTACAACAATCGTAGTAGTACACGACATTTTCGTGTACGCACGCTTTCTTCCGATTAACTTTATTTCTCGTGAGAATGAGATATTTTACCCCAGTAAAAAGTAGCCTATGTATAGCCTATCCTTTCTCAATGTCTTATCAAAATTTCATCAAAATCGGTGCTGTGGTTTAAGCGTGAAAGCATCACAGACAGACAGATAGAGTTACTTTCGAATGAATAATATTAGTATGGATTAAAACAATAGTAGCGCCATCTGTTGTAGAATAATGAAAACTAAATAACATGTCTATCTGGGAAATGAACAGAGTACATAAGTTAGTGTGATATGAATTATATCTTATTTATAATAACATTTAAAATATAATTTTATTATGTATATTTTATTTTGGATTTCATTTTGTAATGTTGAAACTTTTTCAATATAGAAAAAGATCCTTTCGATAAATTTTCGCGATGCAATTAAAAACAAAATTCCATGCAAGTGTGAATGTAGTGCAAATGATTAGTTAAAAGATAAGTAAAATTGATAAAAAAAATCAGAACTTACGTCATATAAACACTTTTATAAATAGATTGTACGGATACATACTGAATAGATTTTAATGGCTTAGGGCTTTTTGAAACCCTTTAATTCTTATGCTTAAAGGTCTTGATCGTTGAGTCGTCGAAAACCATTCGTAAAGTAAACTATCAAAAGATATTTACCTACCGGTAACTATCAATGCAATATCTTACTCTATATTACTGTATAGGCTACGGTGGAATCTGATACAATATGTGGTTGATAGTAAAATAATGTTCCGGCACGGTAAGCGGAAAATAAAAGGTATATTGAGGGTAGAACTGATGTATAAAAAATGATAGATATAATAAAGTATCACGGCCAATTGTTAATAAAGATCTTACGAGGTTGTTGAGTTATACTCGTTAAATAAATTTATAAATCGTTTACATCGATACAATTCTAAACGTAAATAAATAAATGTATGTAAAGTAAATAAATAAATGTAAGGTTATTCTGTATAATTAAAATGTTTGTTTCAATTTATTATGTGATTCGTAATTAAACAATATAGGAGTCATTCAAGTGGTTGTTCCAATATGGCTTTTATTAAATTTTCCTCTTATTTCCTCTTTACAGTACCTACGACTATATCTATTCGATTTTATGAGACAAAACACTCTGTCGACAATTCGTGAAGCTGGGAAAATTTGAATTTATTTATTTGGTTTGAAATCCATTACTAATGATACAACATTCGCACGTGTTGTTCTTATAGCCTACGATAAATGTAAAATGCGTCGTTACGATTGAAAACATATATTATGTACTCGTATCTGATCGGAACTGTTGTGTTCGCTGTAATCTCTTTATTTAAATTTATGCCTCTGTTTCATCTTGTAGTATAAAGCGATGAATTGATTACTTGCGAAGGCATAAATACTTGAATCAATATCACTAAAATCATTATCAATAAAATCATGTAAGTGTAACTAAAAAATAAGATGAATACAGAAATTACTTTCAGTACCTATTGAAGTACGACATAAATGAGAAATTAATAAAATATTATTCTGTAATTATAGTCTACTATCCATTCGACCCAATTTTTGGGTTGATTTAAGCGACTATTTTGTGTTGTTTAAATGTTGTAAATTATTGATGTCGCTACAACCACCGCAAGTTGTGGGACGTATCGGAAGCAGTCCTTTCGCTCGTATTATTCAAATTAGAATTCCATTCGAACAAAAAGGGGAAAGGTATATACGAAAACGGTAACATTTTGTGTCATTAAGACAACCTTTGTGAGGTAAATTGTTACCTTTTTCGGGTAAACGATATTATTGAAATTGAAGAAAAAATTAAACATTATGAAAGTTAAACGACAAGGTATGATCTCGGCAATATCGACAGTTTCCAATACTTTGGACGAGTAGCAAATCGATCCTAATGCCTAGCAAATAGTATTTGTCTGCCTCAGACTTCAAAAAGATATTGATCGGGTCTGATTATGGCACCCTGTGGGATTTTAAAACTTTCACAATTCATGACTAACGATCACTCATTCATAAACCTGCCAGTGTTTGAGCTGTTCAGACTGACATTTATTTTTCAACTTCAAAGTTGTAGGGCGAAATTTCGGTTGTTACTAATATTCTCAGTGATAATCTCAACATTCATACTCTAAGGGTAAAGTTCCCTTTCAAGGTCCATTTTTATAAAATTCGACATGAGACAGTTCAAGGCATGAATATTAAGTTATTATTGTCATGTATTTTATTCGCAGAAACAGCCCAACATTAGAATTATGCGTATACTAAAACGAAATGTGACGAAGGATAAGATCCAAGGGTGTATTGATAGTAGCTTATTAAATAAAATAATAATGTAATAAAATTGAATAAAAATATACATTACGCACGCCATTCTTGAGTTACAGAAAAACATTAAAGGCCAACAGACAGACTTGGCGCAGTCATACGCATTCTTAACGTAATCAGGGTTGTAGTCCCCGAAGAGGTAAGCAGTGTAGTACACTCTCACGTTCTATCAGTTACGTTTACATTCCACCATAAACTAGGTGGTGAGCTTATTACCATTCACCGGGCACAATTTCATACTCCGAGTCACAACTAGAAAATTTAAATTAGAAAAATCCAGTAGTTTCCGACCCGGGATAAGATCAGCAGTCGCGCTTGCAACCAACACGACCAACGAGGCAGTCAACTGTTATTTAACAATTTTGTCGTTTTTCGTTTAAATCATGATAATAAGTCGTGTTTGTATACAAATAACATTACAAGCAGCAAATATGTTTATTCCTTTCTTCCATTACATAGGGGGACGTAAATGATGAACGTTAACATAATTTGTGAAAAATGGCGTGTATTACACACCTCTGCCTACCTCCTCGAGGATAAAAGACTTGTTGTTACATTTTTTTTTTGGTTATGGTAAATTCTCACTTGTTTGTGCACTCAATGACCTAAACCACTGTTGTCAAATTAAACCGAAGACAACCCCGATACGTTTCAATGTCGACTCGTCGACGTCGTCGAGTCGTCAAAGTGTCTGTTAATCACCGTCCATTTGCGACAGAAATAACCTTGGATACAAAGGGCACCTTCTTCATTGATAAAGTAATTTGTCTAATTGATGGTGCATATTAATCAAGCGTGCATCGAATGAAGTGTCCATCGACCATTTCATTAATCTAGTTTAAATTAAATTTGTAATTAGATTATATTCAATATACAGCTTGTACTTGTAAATGTACAAATTACGTCCATAATGTTAATGCTTACTAGTATATGTGAGCATCAAAGACCCAGCAAAAAATTTTCCGTGTAAATCCAGACACTGGGTCTGGGGATTTATACGAACAGTTTTCTTGGATATTGTGATGTGTATTTGCTTGCGTGCTTAAGTAAATAAAGCCACACGTGTACATGTGGTACGTGTGTGTCGTTATGTTTATTTACTACCGCCCCCTAAAGTCTTTCAGGAGTGGCCATGTATAAAATAAATAAATAAATAAATAAATAAATAAATAAA
>DWEJ01000759.1:0-15077 GCA_018245835.1 Mysoria sejanus stolli
ACCAAGCGGCATGGTTATGAGGCTGTTCTTGGTCCATATGGAGATAAGAGAGTAAATGATGCAGGTAAGCTGATAGTTGATGTATGTTTGGAAAGAAACCTTCTTGTGGCTAACACAGCGTTTCAGCATAAGGATATTCGTTTGTATATATAGAAAAGGAACGAGCAGAAAAGTGTAATTGATCTGATTCTGATGGACAGTCGGCTACGAAAGTTTCTTATGGACACAAGAGCCTACAGAGGGTCCCACCCTTGATACAGACGACTATCTGGTGATAAGCTGGTTCGTGTGGAGACACTGGCAGGACCGTGTCCCTTTCGCGGCGTTTAAAATAATTAATAGTGAAAAATTGCAAGATGCGAGTGTAAGTGTATGTACAAAAGTCTAGTACGTGAAATGCTTATGAATATACATTAGATTATCATAAATTTATTGTAAGTATAGTGTGAGTATATTCTCATGTCTTTGAATGTGTTTCGTAGTGACTCCCTTAGACCCATCATATAGATAGCTTAAATAGCCCGTTTCTGGACCACAAATATGGAGTCGATGTCAGCGGCGCTACCCCAAAGGAGAAGACCGTATGACATGATGCTATGAAAATAGCTAAAATTAACTAATCGCGCGGTGTCAACATCGGTCAGCTGACGAATGTTCTTCACAGCATAAGCCGCGGAACTAAGTCTGCCAGATAACGTTTCTATATGTGTACCCCATTGTAGCTTAGCATCTAATGTAATATCTAGAAAGACAGTCTTATTGACCACTTCTAGTTCCTCATTGTTCATCACAATCCTGGTTTTTACTTGTTTTAAATTTTGTAAATGTAAATTAAAAATAAATGTACAGGATGAACAAAAAAGGGCCCAAAATAGAGCCTTGAGGCACCCCCACCGCTATAGCTGAACCATGTGATAATTTTCCATTGACATACACTTTTTGAATCCTATTACTTAGGTAAGAAGTGAGAAGATTCAGAGCTTTGCCTCTAACACCATAGTGATGTAGCTTCCTGATAAGCGTATCATGCTGCACACAATCAAAGGCTTTGGATAAATAGCAGAATACCCCAAAGGCGTCACGTGACTCCTCCCAAGCCCGTAATACACTCTCTAATAGTTAGACCCCAGCATCAGATGCAACAATATTTACTGTACAATTGCCCTAAAGTGTTGCAACCACCACCTATGTTGCAATCACCTGATTTAAAAAAAGTTAACGTTAACGAATAAAGGAAGAGTGGAATAATTTGGACGTTGAATATTGAAACAAAAATACCAGCAACATGCAAAAACTTTTGCAAGAAGTTATTAAACAGAATGGTTAACCCACAAAATATATTGTGATGTTTAATTAACTTTTTTGTTTAATTTGTTAGATATAAAGTTATGGCACAATAAATCAGAACCCTCATACTGTCGGAACAGTAAAGTATCTTGCTGTATATTTCTTGTCTTGATTAATATCTTGAGCAGATATTGAAAAATATTCAGTAGATATACACAAGAAAATACACCAAAAAATAACACAATATGTTGATATGAATCTTGAATACATTTTAATGTAAATAGCATCATATCATCAACCTACATACATTTATCTTATTATAAATATTTATGTCTGTAATGTAATTTTAATGTAAATAGCATCATATTTGCACCTATGTACATTTATCCTATTATAAATATTTATGTCTGTAATGGCTAGTAATATGTAGCAATAGTACGAGTATGTAGTAGTTATGTTTATTTTTCGCGCCATAGCATGACACGAAACTACCCCGTACCTGTGGCAGGCCTGGAGCATACATTATTTCCCTACGAAACTACGAACAATATAGCTCCTCAACAGCATTGACCTGTTTACAAATCAAAATGAAGAAACCAAAGACACTAATCCTGTAAGGAAATGAAAACTTTGTAGATTGTTGTATTCTCTACGTGTAGTGACCTCTAGCGCTCAATGAAGTCTGAAATGTAATGTTAATTTACTCGTATTTCAATGATTAAGTGCTGGTATATCTTAAAAATAATTTAGATATGATAAGGAAGACACATAGACAAAAGGTCGTTCCAGTATTATTGTCGTTGGTAGGTAATTTGGTGGCAAATATTTATATATATATTTCTTGTGTTCGTGTGTATGTGACTAAACTCCTCCTAAATAACTGAAATGATTTTGATGAAATTTTTTGTGTGTTCAAGGGGATTCGAGGATGGTTTAGATTTATGATTTGACCGCATAGAAAACGTTTTTTAATTAGAAATCGGTAATTTTGTAAGTTCGAAGTTACGGATTTCTCTCAGCTGGTGGCGTTCGAGGTGTATGGTTACTATAGTAACCGACGTGTTATTCGAAAATGGTCGAATTGTGATAAATGTACATGTCTTGACGTTAGATATTGTAAACGGTCTAGATTGTTATAGCATATTAAAAAAAGTTTGAAATTTTCGAAATAAAGACGTGTGTACAGGACAACGTCTGTCGGGTCCGCTAGTAGATACATAATAATGCAGTAATAATGTTTCTTTGGTGAATTTATTTGTGCATTAAAATTCTAAATTCAAATCTTGGCGCTACACCCATGGTTGCGTTCGGATACTCAATGTAAACATCGCTCAACCATTCTGAAAGAGGATTTTAATAGAAAAATAAACACAGAATTTTAATAATTATAAATTCTAATACGTTAATACATTTCAAATGAATTAGTTTGCCACTTATTTTGATGGTATTACACAAATATATGAGTATTCGATTACCTATATAAACTTACTCAAAGTTACTTTGATTTATTAGTGTGATTTTAATAACCTCGTAACACGCGACGAGGTGAAACATAAAAATGGTTTAGGCACTTCATAAAATTAAAATTGAATATTCATGTGTTGCATTGGGACTTCGTACTCGTAATTATAATTTCGACTTGACGCTCACCAAACCGTTGTGTATTTGAATAATGCATGACGTGATTTCAATTTGAATAAGTAATTTAAAAATGAATTGCTGCCCCCGTTAATCGAACGGTTGCAAACTCAATTTATGATCCAGATTCGAACACACTAAGAAAATTTAAATCAAAAAAATCCAGTAACTCCCGATCTGGCTTTAAACCCAGAACCTCTCTATCGACAATCAAACGAGGCAGTCATTAGAACTGAAGCTTAAATAGCATCTAATTAATGTTAAATCATCGATCATTAAGCAAGTTTATAAAACATCTATTTGTTAGCGATCCGATAGCTACTTTCCGGGCACCTGTGTGCAGGAGATGAGTTACGGTTCCAGGCCACGGCGGTGTTTACCGTACTTGTTCATTGTCTATAAATACACCGTATGCTGTAATCGCCGACAAAAGACTAACGAGGATCATCGACCTTTCAACTTTGATATGAAGCGACTTGACGGTGGTCATTAAAAATGGAAATTTGTTTAGCGGGAGTTATTAAAATCAGAGTGTTTTAAAATGAACGCTGGCTTGTTGGGAAGACGAACAACTCCGGAGTCGACGCGCGTGGATAGATATGATACATTTAGAAGAAGCTCAGCAGATTTATGAGGATATGTGTATGTAAGATATTTGATAGACTGATTCCCCGGTAAGGGGCCTGTGGTGACGTAACATCATACCTGTAATTCCCGAAAATGTATGCAGAGGAGTACAGTACATTGGTGACGCTATAATATTAATAGTCTTTAGTGAGCTTCCTGTTGAATTAGTGATAATGGTTTTAGATTTCTAAGCTGTCGTTTGTTGATAAGATTCTAGCATACGACTAAATTAATATAATATTAACGGATATTACTGAGTGTACTGCACTCCTGTGCCTACATCTTTGAGGATTACTAGCTTCGTGTTATGATTTTATTTTAAAAATATATTTGCATGTATAAATGTTTGGTTATTTTTATATTTACGGAGAATTACCTTGAACAATAAATATTCTGATAGTTGATGTCATACCATAGAACGTTATTAAATGCAGAATATAATTTAAAAATAAATTACAAGCGTAACAAATAAATTCATTACATTTCGTTTTATTTTAAATTATAAATAAAATCTTATTAGCCGTTGTTATCGGTAATAAATATCTTCTACACCAATTAATATCCAATTATCATAACTCAGTTTTGTTCGCGTCGTCGATCGCTAAACAATTTATTTGACTCTCGATTTTCGGTTTCAATTAATCGCGCTCCACAAAGCACACGTCGATTCGCTACGAAGTAACTCATAAAGGATACATTAATATTATTATGCAAGAGTATTGTGGCGTTCGCAGATCGAAAATAATATGCTTAATTCGGCAACACTTTTGCTATCGTTAGCGTACAGATGATGATATTAGGCGGTGTCGACATATTTTGTCGGTGACTTTCGACGTGGTTTACAAAGTTTTGCAGACGTGAAAAAATTTCGTAGGCATTGTTTCAGACTCTATTTTTTTCGCGGGTATGCGCACACTGTATTCTGGTTTACGCAACAATAAAAAGCATAGCAGTGTTTTCTTTAAATTAACGTGACATCACGCCCGTAAACCCCGAAGAGGTATACAAAAGTATGTACTACATTCTCGAGTTACGCTACGGTACTCTAGCGTTACGCCGTTCCATGTTTATATTTTACCTCAATCGATATACGTTAGGTCCAATACACTTGGCCAATGACGTCGGAATGTTAGCCGACAATTAGTCCTCGAATCTGATTTAGAAGGACGCTCGGACCAGTCGCCCGACCACTCCGCGGACCAGATTCCATCGGCAAACCCGCGGCGAGAACAATAAAAGAATTGGAGCACAGATTACATCGACACAAAAACCCAATTACCGATCTCGTTTAGTACACTGCGGCCATAAGTCACACGACTTATTAAAATGTTGAGTGTTGTGAAACGGTGTTGTGAAAATACATAGCCTCTGCGCTTCATTCCACTGCATACGTCTGAATACCTCACTTGAAACGTACATTTATGTAAATTCTGGGAGAGTTACATGTATTATTCAGGTTTTATAGACATCGTTTTTATACTATCACACCAGATTCATTATAGGGTAGGCAAACAGCAATGAGTGTCAATATCTAATAAATGATCTAACGGACCTTTTGGCCTGCTACTTTAACCACTATCTTCATGCGTTGGTTCTTCAAGAAAGTCGTGACGCAAACTCTCCACCAAAGCATTGACTCTGATGTACATATCCACGGACAACGATGACCAATTTGCCATCAGGTATTTCATCTGTTTATTTGTTAGGATCAATACATGAAGAAATATTTTTTTTATATACGTACTTAATCTTCGTTATCACTATATTATTTGTATATAGATACAATAACCGTTGTCGGTATAAAAATATCATGGGAAGAGTTCCGGTTAGATAAAATTTTCCTGCTACGAATGTGTTTACGATGCTTTCCACGAGCCAATAAAATCGTAATGGGAACACTCCACACACACGCTCTTAATTTGTCGATTATCGTCTTTTATTTGAATGTCGTAAAATATTTAATACCTTTGTTCGTTAAGGCCGCCAGTTCACGGTGCGACTTGTTTACGTCGCTTTTACTAGCCTCTGCTGCGGTGGTCTCGATGTTGAATTCATGGTGTTTAATGCCAATGGATATACCGATGCAAAAACAATGTTAATAAACTTGTACCGTTTAGAGTTCTTCATAATGTTCCAGCGAATAAAATCTTCCAGGATTCGCTTCTACATAATGATCTTTAACTTTAACTTTTTAATTATTAGGCGCGACCGATAATAATTAGGAAAGGGTTAATTGGATGATTAGTCAATGAATGAACAGAAAAAATATATGCATTGCAAAATAAAACCATTATATAAGATTTGCTACGAATAATACATTAAAAAATACAATTTTAAAATTTATGGAACATTGTAAATTGTTTTCAAGTATAATAACATGTACTATTTCAATTAATATTACATTTGGACTTAATAAATAGAATTACTAATCGTAACTTTACGCCTGTAATCCCCGAAGAGGTAGGCAGAAGAATGCAGAAACACACCCACGTTTCACCATTAACTAATAACTAATGGTGAGCTTTTTGCCATGCATCGGGCACATATCCAGACTCCGAACCACTACTAGAATTTTAATTTAATTTAGATTTTCTAGAATTTTTTCTAAAAAATTTTCTAGAAATTTTCTGATTTAGAAACTTAGAAAAAATCTTTTGTAGTGTTCGACCCGGGAATCGAACCCAGGACTTGCCAATCGGCATTCGCACTTGCAACCAACACGATCAACGAAGCAGTCAAGTCAGTGTTTTAGTGATAGCAAAAATATTTATTCTCATACAATAAGAGATTTATTTAAAAGTGGAATAATTAGGAAATTGACAAAATAGGAATCATAAACATTTATCAAATGTTTTCCAAATATTTTAAATACGATTATTTAGACAGTAGATTTTCATATATTAACTGTGTTATCGCTTTCTATTGTATTTCTACAAAAGATTGATTTGATATAATAGTACCTTATGGAATCTTGAATTATAAATATTTTAAGATAAAAACCCTTTGGCACAATAGCAAAAGACGCCATGGCTGATCTTTTATTCATTATGGTTACAAAGAGCATAGTTACAATTCTCGGACGGCTATTTATATGACAAGTTCATATTACTTATAATAATTCGGTTTACTATATATTCCGTGTTTTTTACGTCTGTCAATGCCATTCGCACACAGAAAACCGTGGTAACACCGTGAATGGTACACTTTATTATTAAATTTATTCAGCGGAAAAATTTTTGTAGGTCATTGAACAGGCAGCCTTCCGAACCTATGGGCGAATCCAGGCAAAAATTTAGATTAAGCAGTAGTAAAAATTTTATGGGTTTCGTTTTGATTGCGCCCTGTCTCCAGCCCGATACTATTAATATTATCTGTCGGTTGCTGTGTACGTCTGTCGGTGTCCTTTCAACTTCTCCCATGAACCGATATTGTTTTTAATGTCTATTTAATTGCTTTTTTATTACCATTTTACCAGTTTATCACACGCCTCTACGTTGTTTTGATGTAAATATTGTCGTACTGAAGTAAAATGTGTTGTTATAATTAAGTTTCTTTTTCGTTTGTTCGAATGTGTGAAATTAAAACGGAGTAAAGTTTTAATTTACTTTATGTCTATATACAGAAAAAAGTTCTAAGATGCAACAAGTACCTATGTGCAACTTTGTATAAATTGAGAAAGCATTTACACATGTCTAAATTTGTAGTTCTCAGTCTGAAAATTGTACAATTACAAATGATATTGTCTCATATGATACAATTTAACACTAATCATGAACCTATGCGACAAGGAGAGAGAGACCTATGTAGCAATAAACAGCTAACAACAAAAAAAGGTAATTTTGAATACACGTGTGGTGTGTACGCGCGTAAGTAGTTATACTTCTTTGGCGTAATAAGACAAAGATCTTTCTAAAAATTTCATCTTTTGCGTTATCCTATGTTTGTAGTGAAAAAAAAAACACTAAAAATAGAAAAAAAGGTGTTTTACACATTGAAAGATTTTTTTTTATAACTCTTTATCTAGTTGCATAAATTTTATTTAGGTATCATACAAAACTAAAATGTTGACTCAGGCTAATTTCATGGTATGATTACGATTATTTTTGGTTACGATGTACGCCAGCATCGTAAAAATTTACTTTCATAATTTTTCCCTAACGCGCAAATAGAAGTATTACTTCAAATATAGATGAAACTTTATATTCGAATATGGTTATGTATAACTTAACATCATTCCTAACACATTGGTAACAGCTATAAATGTTGTTAATTAATTAGCATTTGCTCCACCGCGCCCAGTCTCGGGTGTCCATACACGGGCGACATGTGGAGCGAGTCTATTACCACCTCGTTCACAGCGACACCGGACTGCCCAAACATCGCGGATCCCTAAACAGGACATCCTACTGTTGAACGAGAATATAGCACGCGTCGCGTCTGTTCCACTTGTATCAATTATTTCATAAAGGTCGACGTGAACTGTGCTGAAACGTCGGTATTAATACGGTTCCGTGCGTACCGGCTGTAGTTCGTTACTTTTACACAGTACAACTAGTACAAAACGTACCTCTCGTATCACACGCTATAACTTCATGACCTCCTATGCAGTGAAAAATTTGAAATACATGTAACCTGACCTGACCAAGCGGAAGCAGTCGTTAGTTTTGAACAGAAAAAAAATAACGTATCCGATAGAAAAACTGTTTAATAGTTGCATGTAAAATTTTAAATGTAACATAATATCACGCCTATAATCCCCGTAGAGGTGGTCAGAGAAGTATCGTGCACTACCACGTTTCATCAGTTATTTATAGGTACGTACCACCATGTAATAGGGGGAAGCTCATAAAGAATTGAATTTAAGAATTATCATAGTTCGGGCACAGCTTACTTGTTAATATGTACTAGAATTTTTTACTAAAAAATAAAAAATTCAACATTACCCGATATAGGATTTCAACCCTGGATTTCTCGAAAATCAGTCGCGTTTACTACCATTCGACCAACGAAGCAGTGAGTTAATTTATAAAAATATCAAGGCATCAACCAAATTAATAGCCGCCTATTATCCCGCGATAAACACATAACGTTGTTTATCTTGTAAACGCTATATAATTGAAAGTATTATCTCCGAAAAGCTTATAAATAAATATTTAATTCGAACCCATTAGCTGTTCTTCAAAGTCGTTTTCGGCCCTCCGACCGGTTTGAAAACAGTTTCGCAAAATTTAACGTGGTCGTCCAATAGCGAGTCAGCTACCCAATTATTAGAAACTTCTATCATTGTTATTTTCATCACTGATCCATTGCCGACACACGCAGTTGACGTTATACAGACTATGTAAAAATCTTCCGTTTATTTTTCTTTTATTAGTACGGTAAATGAATCGACAGCTTCACTCGTCATTGGATAACCGCCCACAACATTGGCAGTTAGTTACATTGGAACAAAAAGTACACGAATGTACCAAAAGGAACAATGCAGAACGACACCGATATTTACTTATTGAAACCTGATAGATATCCGATCCGATTGTTTGATTGTGTTACCGATTTACGATTCGTGATTTACAATTCCGATTACGTACACAACGCCGGACACTCCGCTGGTCTTCGGTGCTTGTACAATACGAATTGTTTTATTTATCGCCAGTTGTCAATGATATTAAATATCAGGTATTACGATGTGTTAAAAATCACGAGAAAAGATATAGACAAACCTCGGAGCTATCGCCGACGTATCCCCGTGTAAGTTCCGTTAAAACGCAGTTTCTGAATGTAACAGTTTATCTATGGTATCAAGTTTTTCATTATGAGGTATCCTTTCCTACCTTTGTCGTATATTAGAACAAAAAATGTTAATTACACAGTGAAGCAGTGATAGCCTAGTGGTTTGATTTGCGACCTCTCACTCCGGAAGCCCGGATTCAAATCCTAGCGCGGTCTTTTTTACAAAGGTGCGTTTTAAGATTAAATATCACTTGCTATAACGGTGAAGGAAAACATCGTAAGGAAACGTGTACAACACCTTAGAGTTCTATAAAGAAAATTGTTCTCTAAGGCGTGTGAAGTCTGCCAACCCGGAATTGGCTATAGTGGCAGACTATGGCCTTAACCCTCTCATTGTGAAAGATCTGTGTTCCAACAGTGAAACGATAAATGGGTCGAAAAAATACGATGTCTTTTTGATGAAAATTTAGACAATCGTTGCTTACTCGTTGTGGCAACACGGTGGCTTGATTGTAAAAAGCTACCATGGTTGCCAAGCAGTGTGGACAGACCCTTAGTCTCACTTTAGGGATCCAACCGCAAGTGTGACAGGGACACGGGCGCGGATAAGCCTTATCAAATACACGTAGGGGTTATAAACCACTCGCATGCCTCGCTTAGCAAACAAATTTCGTAATAATCAACTTTTGGAAAAAGTAGCATGGATAAGCCTTTGAATTTTTTAGTCATATTTTCTTATAAGTCAGTTAATTAATTATCTTTATTTTTTGTATATCAATGATTTGTATAACATGTATAGAACCTTTATTATCATAATCATCATCATAAGCGTATTGCAGTCCACTGCTGGATATAAACCTCCCTTGTGGAATTATGCCCAAAATCTCCATCCTAACGGACCTTATTAGCTGTTACTTTATATTTACTAGACACGCGTCTATGTTTAAAGTGACGTAAGAAATGTTATACACTAGATTTTAGATATGACAACTAAAACTTTTAAATCAAAACATAATTGTATATTGACTCCCAGCATGAAGGAAAATTTTATAAGACTAGGTTTTCACCCCATTCAGACCTTGATTACGTAACTCCAATATGACCTCGTGAAATTTAAAAATAAGAGTTTTAGTCCTAATAGTCAATCTAAAGAAATCATATTAAACACTTAGCAAAAATGAAATAGATTTGTAACACTAGAACCACACAAGTTAGATGTAGATTTACACTACTTTTCCGACTTTCGAAGCCAGGTGGCAAAAAGCCGAGAATATTTCACGAAAAATCTTATACAAGTAATTGAAGGATATTATAAATGTCCTCACAAGAACAACGTACGTGAATACAATATCCACACAACGATATCGGGAGTCCATTAAGCATCCCCGTTATCAATATCGTGTAGTGTGCAAACCCTGTGGCACAGATGCCGCCAAGTTCATTAGCAGCGCGAGCCTCGCTCCGCGCACGGCCGCGCTCGTACGTCGCATGTCCGATCACCCCGTCACATCCATATGTTCTCATTGTCCGTTAATTATCTTATCCTTACCACTGCCTTGTGTTTTTATACAATCACATCTTTTATGGAGTAAGTAACAAATCAGAGTGCCATACATCTCTATTTTTCCTGATATGGCATGCTTTTTTTACATTCATTGCTCTCTTCGTGCAGTGTGCATGCGTGTGTGCGTTTGCACTGGGTGCGTTTGCACTGGGTGCGTTTTACCCTCTAATACATCTGAATTTAATTTATTTGGTTTCTTCGTATACACACCGGTTTGAAACATATAATTAAGACCAAGTGAGTCTTCAGTAAGACTTCAAATGAGTCTTCAGTGAGACCAGGTGAGTCTTATTCGGCACATCGTACTATCGATAAATATTCTTGATGTATGTATGTGAAAAAATTTGCTTTTGCTAACCCAAGCCGCGACATGACTATTTTATAACATAGATGTTGAATTTAAATGCATCGTTTGCTGTTATCTGGCTGTCATTACAGATTCACTGAAGGATGCATAGAACTTTTTGTGCCAGTGTTTTTCGGTTCGTGTCATTGATAACGGTGAAACATATTTTCAAGGTCAATGAAGGTTATTAAAAGTCTATACAAAAACATAACATCACGCCTACAATCCTTGAAAAGGTAACTACTATTCTGCCTACATCTTCTACTACACTACTAGTGTAATAGATGTAGAATCTTCTACTACACTACTTGTGTATGTACTAACATACCCACGTTTCACCAGTTACGTTTACGTTACGTATTATATACAAAGCCTTGTCAGTCGGCAATTGTTTCCGAGAGAGATGATAAATGAGCATATACCTACCTATTTATTTACAGATTCAGTCGTTAGTGATTCTGTTGAAGTTGTGGGTTCGATTCCAACCGAGAACGAATATTTATAATGGATTGAAATTATATAAATACATATGTTTATCAGATGTCTAGATACCATAGTGAAGGCTATGTCTCCCTTGTGATCAGATGATCACAAGGACCGCACGTTATTTTTTCCAAGACTTTATTATTATGTGTTAATTCCTGTTCACTAATAGATTTACTGGATGATATTATTAAGAGATTACAGATTTGAAGTAACGTTTTTGTTTTATGATTAAAAATGAAGGAGAGCACAGTAAGGTCTCTAAGGTCGCGCCCACAACCGCTCCACTAACGAAATAAATGTGATAATAAATAAAACGTAATTATTTCTCAACCGATATCGAGACATGTTTTAGTTTATGAATTTTCACACACTGTTAACCACAAAATCTCAAACAGGTATCGCCAATGAGGCAACGAGGCAAACATCGAGTGCGACTCGACCGACGCTCAATCGATTCCATCGGTTGGGCAATATCGATTAACACGATCATTCCATGATATTTACACGACCCATATTATAGTTAGCACCGGGCTTAAACGTAATTGGTAGTCGTATCTGTTACTCGTTCACTTATGTTTTTGTAAATACGTTACCTACGATGGCTGGAAAATTGTTAATTCGATTTTTGTAAATTATACGAGATAATATATTATACAAACAATTATATAACAATAATATATTATACAACAATCCGTGTATGTATGAATTAAATGCTTGATAAAAACAGTGAAAATTGGATTTAAAAATAATGTCGATTAGATAAACTATTCCATAATCCATAAATCAAAATCACTAATCATATATTTTATATCATACTGACATAACAATGCCCAGTATTATATAACGTTGAAATAGCTTAAATAAATTTTGTTACTTTACTTCAGTATACATTATCAATTATATGGATGAGACAGATTTATCGCGAAACAAGAATATTCTACGTTAATGTTACAACATTATATAGCAGTACCTGCAAAGTATTTTATATAGTAGTACCTACAACATTATATAGTAGTACCTACAAAGTATTTATAATTTGTTCATACTTACTCAATATACACTACTTTATCATATCTTTATAGTTACATAGTACTTTATAATATAAATGTTAATATTTAGTAGGACATTTTTTTCAAAAGACCTATTCCATAGTGGGACGTAAAGAAACCATGTCATTTTGAAATGATACCCGTGTTTCAACAGTGGAACGATAAAAGGGTTGGAAAAAAAACGTAAAGAAACGTCGGAGTGTACTACGCTCATATGTTTACCTCTACGGGGATTTCAAGTGTGACGTTACGTATTTTATTTGCAAAGATTTGCAGAATCGCTTATCATTACTATTCCCAAAGATTTTCATGATCTGTTTCCACACATATTTCTCAATCGCCAGTGTACTCTTTGACTTTGCCATTTTATAAAATCATACTAATTGCATAAATTATACAGGTACATCGTTTAATAAAAATATGGTAATACATAATTACAAAGGGCCTGCCCACAGGGTGCAATAACTCTTAATTCCTCGGCCTGGTTCCGGGTGGCCCAATGCTACATTGTATAACTAAAAACCCTTAGTTTATGGCGCATTAACAATATAATTCAACCTAGATAGTGATATTGAACTAATAAATATAAATATTTTCGTGTACCGTGATTTAATAGGGTGGCTCCTGGTACGTTGGAATAATGTAGCTATGGCTACATTTTAATAAAAATAGTGTATATGATTCTTGCTCGTCTTATTTATCTACTAATAATGTATCTGAAATCATGGATATGATTCTTCAGAATATATTAATGTTACAAATATGTCAGATAGTTTTTTAAGATTTTACAAGAGATAACATTGGGGAATGGCCGTAACCCTCTGACCGCTGAGAGGAAACCTATGTATGTTCCAACAGTGGAACGACAAAAGGATAGGAAAAAAAATTGAAAAAAATATTTGTAGAGTTATAATTATTTATTATGTTCTCTTAACGTGTGTGATGTTTGCAATCCGTACTTGGTCAGTGTCGTAGCCTGTAGCTTGACCTTACCACAGTAACACTTCAAGAATGAATCGTTAAATTTGTATGATTAACAGGTTATATCAATGTAAACGAATATGTATATCAATGTATGTATACAACGAATATGTTATATCAAGGTAAATAATTACGATCTTATTAAAATATCATATTAAATTTAAAATAATAATCTGTTAGCCTCTTACGAAAGTATAAAAGATCAATGTTGCAATATAAAAAAATGCAGTACGCTATATTAAATCTCGCAATATTACCATTAGTGTTCTGGACAAATACAAAGGCACATCCCTATTATCCCACGTAATTCGTGGCCGAGAAATTAAAATCAGTTTAAGCTTGTTTACGGCGCAAGCAACACCGTTAGCGCAGGAGCAATCGATGAAGGCGCACGCGACCCGGTGAGCCGATAAACAATGGTATTTGGCTCAATAGTACCTTTATTGGTATGTACTTGTTTGTACAATTGAGATGTATTTTTGTGTTGTATTTTATTGTATTTCTTAGTATGTGTAGAGATGATAGAGAGTAATAAATTGACCGCGCTACTTTGACTAATTTTTCAAAATTAAAGGTATAAGCTTGAAAGGTTGTGGTCAAACTGGAAGCAGAGTAACACACCCAACAGTGGGATGTACTGTGTTGTTTCATGGACGTTTTAACTATTCTGATTAATATCTAAGTGTTGAATTAGGAAATGCAAATATCCAAATAATTATTTATTAAAATAAATGAATTGTTCGTTATTGTCATGCAAAGTTTTTTATATATCAAAATATTCACGTGATTTTTTTTTGTTTTAAAAAATAATTGTATATGTGAAAATAAACAGTAATAGAATTTTACATTAAATTAGTTTCATAGTTTATAATGAACGGTATTAAATATAATACATCCCTTACAAATAGATCCGAAATCTCCGTACTTTATTGCCCCGCCGTGGCAAATTTAGGTTCAATGCCCCGGTGATGCACAAATCAAATGCTTTACATCCGATGGGCTGGCGCGATTGTTTGAATATATTCAAATTTTATTCAACCGTTTGAACAAATGTTTCACTGGCATGCCGGAAATATTCAGACCATGTGTTATTTTCTCCTATTATCTACAAGAAGTACGTCAGCTCTGCTAGAATAGACATTCAGCGTTGGGTGTGCTCTACCTATCCGGTGTGGGCCTTTGGGATATATTAATAATAATAGTTATTAAGTGTGTGTGATACTACACGTAAGTCTGATTAGGCCACGATGCTACTCATCGGAGGAGGACTATATCCAGCAGTGGGCTGATATAGATTGATGATCATAATGAAGCGATGATGTATTTCTAGTCTGAACGAAGTGTCATATCATGACTAAGATACTAAAGT
>DWEJ01000760.1:0-15065 GCA_018245835.1 Mysoria sejanus stolli
TAATTGTACTTTTATATATATGTTATTAAAAAAAAGTGTTGATAAATCTTTTTCATTGCTATTGTCTTTCATATATCTATTTCCTCATCTTTACTTTGTTAGCAACTATAAGATTACTCCAACATTATAATATAATTATTAGAACTATTTGTTTTTATTGTATGTGTATTTCATGTTATAACAGTATGTATACAGACAGATATCTGCAAAAAAGTAAGTAACATTATTTCTGAAGCGTTGATTATGTATACAAAAATAGTACACCGCATCGTATGTATGGGCCCTTATGTACTCTGAGCCACATGCGTCTGGACTGCATGACGGCGGATTGTTTATCAGTTGAATAACGCTAATAAAAACATTAGTTCAGGTACACATCCATGACTCACCTCGCGGTGTTTCAGCTGTGATCGTTCGAATAAATACGCTGGTAGCTAAAGAATAAATACAGAACATTCGATACACTGCTGATATTTTGCTGATTCTTTGGATCATTTAAATGTTTACAAAGTTAGTCCTTTTTAATAATGCGACTAAGGTGCCAAGATTTAATGGAATATTTATGATCACAATTATAGATTTGCGCCTCCTATAGAGTATTAATTCCGTAATGTTTATTGAAATTTGTTTTGTTTATAAATCATAACAGATATTATTTAGAAGTTTAAAGTAGACGTGTGTGTATGTTATATAGCAATAGTAATTGTGAACACTTACGATCTAGGTACATAATGTTACATATCGTCCTAGCAACAACAATTCACTTAAAAATGAATACGGTCTTGGTTAAATCGAGATAAGACAAATAAACACAGCTATCGACTGTTGGGAAAAGAGGATTAATGTTTTAAAAATCGAATTTATTTGAAATTCGTTTCAATTCTAAATTCGAACGTCGAACTGCGTAGTTTTTTTTTGGCGTAAAACTCTTTTCTGCTGCTGCTAAGCGGGAGCTCTTTACTTGTTTTTCGGCGAGTAACTACTGGAGCTGATTTGATTCCACTAATTAAGTGAAGGTTGTTGAAAGTAAGTAATGAAAACATATGTCGGAAAATTCAAATCAGAGTGAACTTCTTCACCTAGTCTTCTTAAATCTTACGAGGATATTGAGAAGAAACTTTTTGATATGCTTACGCACCATGAATAAATTGATGTTGGTTGCTTCATTCAGTTATTTATTGTAAGTTTGATCGCATCAGAGTTAAAAATCGCTTGAAATCGCGCGAAACACAAACGCGCGTTTCGTAAAGCAATTACGCGGAAACGAATGGCGATGGACACGGAAATTTTCCGTTTGCCCAATTGTATGTATTATTGTAAATTCATTTTACACCCTAGATTTGGCAATATGCCTGATTTTAATACGCTTCAAGTACATTAACGATTACACGATTTATTGAAACTGTCGAATGGGATGTGTATATTGAAAAAAGTTTTGTCGAATCATTTAGTACAACAATACTACGACAACAAAAATATTTTTTTTGTCATTGATACAATACATTCTGAATATAAGTTACTACACAATAAATACACGTGCTGGAAACGCAGGTGTCGCAAGCTTAAAATAAACTATTCAGTACATTTCTTTCCGTACCCTATTATAACTAGATGGACCGGATTTCTTTGTCCTAGTATGTATATAGGATATAGACACAATTGGGGATAATTCGTTATATATAATAATTTTTTTAACCTTTAATGATATCTCCTTACAAAAAAGGTATTGTAAGATTAAAATACAAGGTGCTTTAATTATGAAAGCTTAGAGAACTTAACTTCACGCTGTAATCCCCGAATAGGTAGCTAGAGGGACGCAGAACGTCACACGATTTACGTCCCACTATGAAATAGGTGGAGAGCCTATTGCCATGCATCAGGCACATATCCAGACTCCAAACTACTACTAGAAAATCTAAATTAGAAAAATTTTGTAGTGTTCGACTCGGGAATCGAACCGGAAGGTCCCGACCTTCCGGTTGGTAGTCGCAACTGCAACCAACACGACCAATGAGGCAGTAGACGATAACTAAACAGTATTCCGTATTTACAATAATACACTAGAGTCCTTTGTGTCGGAAATATCATGGATACATAATATCATCTCTCATTCTCATGTCACATATGAAATATACCAAAAATCATATTATGTCACAAGGGCACTTCAAACATCGTAGTATTTTCTTAGACTAATAAAGATTTAACCCTGAAACAGATATGCTGGGAAATGCGCAATGACTGGATACAGGCTTAAAATAACCTTTTCCTTACCGGTCTGTTGGTGCAGTGGTTAGTGACCCTGGCCGTTGCGCCGGGGGTCCTGGTTTCGATACCCACCTAAAACAAATATTTGTGCGATGAGCACAAGTAGTTGTTTTATGTCTGGGTGTAAAAAAGTATGTATTAAAGTATATATTTATATGTATAATAGTTTATCAGCCGTCTGGTTACAAGCTTTCTTGATGCCAGTTTTGGAATCGGATAGCCGTGTCTGGCGTTGTCCCAAGATATTATCATTAATATTTCTCGGGATATTTTTTCTTTATCTGTAGAGTATCTGTATCATAAGAGTAGCTGAAATTTGCGCAGTCAGCGGTATGCGACGTAATTTTTACCCCAGACCTTTGTGACTGTGACCGCAGACTGGTCATTTATGGATGGCTTTTTGGAACGCTTTTTACTCTGAATTGAATTATTCTCTTAATCTATGGCAGGAACACATTCCTGTCAAACAAAACATGTACGTTATATTATAGATTTTATTTACATGTCCCTTTCGTATGCAAAACGGTTGACTGGCCAACAAAAACGTATCCGATGTCGAAGTGAAGATTTGGGCACTTATATTTTCACAAAAGAACTATCAATATGAAAATATATTCCGTCGTATGAACCCTCTGCCTTTGGTCATCGAAGCATACGATATTCATACCAATAAAATAAAAGACCGTTTAAACAGGACGAAAGTTGAGCTTACATTGAATAAGCCTTGTCATTTATTCTCCTATTTGGTAAACGCAATATCATTCGCTTTTAAACTTGAATAATTCTCATAGAGACCCGTTATTTCATTCGTTTCGTAGGTACCGCTCATAATATTAGTATTGTTGAATATATCTTGGATATCTAATATCAGACAATCATGAAAAAAATCCTTATAACATTATTATTATTGATATTGTTTAGTGTCACAAAGGACGTAATTAATATATATACGAGTATGTCTTTATACAGTGGCTATGACCTTTGCATCGCGGAGTGATCAGTTGGAAATGCTCTGCGACCTTGATGCTTTTTACCCTTCGACCCGGAACATCAGTGCGTGAGATACCATCATACCTGAATTAGACTGGTGACATTTTACCGAGCTGCATGAACTGGATGACTTAATACGTTTCATACAAATCGAGTAAAATTCGATGTCAGCTTTCATTACTAATTCATAATAATAATAATTCTATCTTAACACAGATCAAACATGACCATCAAACAAACATGAACCTAGTTCAGATCAGCACGTTATGGTAACGTAACAGAACTAAACAGATTCAAATTAGTAAATTGTGCATTCAGACGGAGTAAAGACTTGTGTTCATAACACATACTCCTATATTTATCCTGGGGTCGTACCTACACAATCCGTTAAATAGTGTTACTATTCATGTATGCTAATGATAGTTGTTTTCTACAAAAAGAGCGTATTCATTACGTATTATTACAGGCGTTTTTTGTAACTATCTTTATGTGAAGACAGCCGATGCTATAAACCTCTGTAACCTGCACCAAATATCTCTATCCTCACATACCTGCCTTGCTTCTTCGATTGTAACCGATAATACCACAAATCATAAATGCCACGAAGGCATTTCGCCAATGTAACCATGGTAACAACATGTTATTAATCGGTTGTACAGAGAGGGTAGTGTGTTGCCAATTCATTTGCAATCACGCGTGTATTGTTCCGACTAACGAAGTACACGCTCGTGCTCGTAATCAGCCATTGACGTGGATCGATACTTGGATCACGTTTTCGTATTGCATTCAGCTTTAACATGTGACTTGGCGGGTGGTGTTCCTGTGTTAATTTTCTCCATATATGTATGTATAAATCTCTCTTCTAAGTATGTAAATAAGTTTTTACATACAGGAGTGTATATAAGAAAGGTACCTATCAAGCTCAGTTCTTAAGTACATATATAAAAATGTTATATTGTAGTGACATCAGGACTGTAATACCCGAGTAGTTAAGCAGAGGTGTAGAACAGTTCTACGTTGGACTAGTTACGTTTGTGTCCCACTATTGAATAGGTCGTGATAGTATTGCCATACACCGAGCCACTACTAAAAATCTCGAAAAAATCCCATAATGCCGGGATTTCAACCCAGGAACTCTCGAATGCCAGTCGTGTTTGCAGTCAATACGACTAACGAGACAATTATTAATTATTACATGAATGAATTAAAAAAACATTTTGTAAACCATTTCAACTCCAGCCTGATATCTATATAAATAAAATTGTAGATGTTTGCCGTTGTGCGAGTATGATACGTTAACTACCGAATGGATTTTTATAAAATAAAATTCAGTTTTATTCATAGACACTTGGTCAAATTAATGTAATATCATCAGTTAATGTAAAGTTACTGAAATTTTAAAAAGCAACGATTTTATAAGCACTACATGCTCGGTGTTGTGTTTTCTTGCCGTAAGCAAAGCAGGCGAAGTATCATCCAGTTAATGTGTATCTGTTAGGTATTATTAGTTTTAAGGTATCTTTATTTTAATGTTTAAACAATTTTGTTTATAGTTTAATCTACAGCTCCATTTTTGTCGAGAAAATATATATTTATGTAGATTAAAATTTACGCACCCCAGCAACCATTTATGTGTTAAAATGTCCATTAACTGACTGTCATAAAGTTAGGAAAAAATATAATTCTTTTTGAAAGTATCTTTTTTACATTTTGCATACATTTTAATTTTTGCAAACATATTCGATAAATAATATAGGTACATGCAATAATTGCATCATTTGTAAACACAACTCAATGTTAAAGCATTGATGTTACACACGTTCCAAATTTAAACCTGACATGACTGTGATTTTGGTATCGTCCTCAGCATGTCAATAGTAAATGTCGAACAGTTCATCATTATTGGCACGATATTCATTCTCGAGACGCAGCGGAATGTTTCCATTCAGAAGTTTCCTCTCCAAGGTCTCGGTACGGAGATATGATTGGCGAATACAACACAAAATAAGGTGTTGTATTGGATTACATCTCATTGTTTTGTGAAAATCTCCAACTGATCTTTACATTATGCGCCACACCCGCTAAGTTCTGCCTTGTGAACTATGAGTAAGTTCAGTTGTACTTAACGTTTTCGTATTAAGCTTTTACACAGATTTGTTTTGGACCAGTATTCCTAAGTATGTACTGGAGGTTACACAAATACACTTACGTCGATTGATTTATTCTATGTAATCTCTGTGTTTTCTGTTTGTAGAATTTATTAAACATAAAACTCTACACAAACACATAGAGAGAAGAGCTTATGTAGAAATTGTGTGAACCTAATTTTATGGAACTATCATTATATTGATTTACGTGTGGCATTATGTACAATTTATAATAACGTTCACTACACAAGGCTCTCTCCAAAGTTTAAAAGACGTAAATATTGGGATTGGTTTGCACAACTGAAGAAGATTTATTGTACTCCGCCACGATGATCCAACTCGAAATGATTGGGATTTCTGGCCTAGTGGCTTTCGGCACAGTCTCACCTCAGTTACTTCATAATAGAAATTGACAGAAAATTTTACCTCAAGACCTGTCATTAACGTCATGGCCGTGTCATTAACGGCGTATTGTAGCTACCTGTTATTTAACGTCATGGAAATTCTCATGGATACCCTACTG
This sequence comes from Mysoria sejanus stolli, assembly GCA_018245835.1. NCBI lineage: Eukaryota > Metazoa > Arthropoda > Insecta > Lepidoptera > Hesperiidae > Mysarbia > Mysarbia sejanus. The sequence continues at coordinate 5,926 of DWEJ01000760.1, forward strand.
TCCGCGGAAGCAGACTGGGTTATTTCGGACTCCTACGGACTAAAACCACCACGGCATCAGTCGTTCTGGTCGTTATAACGCGTTGCCTATAACTGGTGAAAACCATTCATTAAAGAAGAAGAAGGAGAACATTATTTACCAGCGATCACATATCGGACCTTTCATCTTTCCTGGCGTTACTTTTGTATAATACATGGTTTACAATATGTAATCGCTTCAGTAGGGTACTAAGAACGCGTTCGGATTGCCATTAACCAAAGACATCCCTTATGTTCTTATGGCGCATATCTCCTACTTAAGATTAAGATGTCTGAACACTGATATGCTTTAAATTGTCTTGCACAATGACTGTTTTTACACTCTGTTTATTAAGAAAAGTACCAATTTGTCAACCGCAAGGAACTATAAGATTAATATAATCAAAATGAATTCCATGAATGTGGAATCGCGGTGCGCCTTTGGCACGGATAACGCATAATGTTGCATTTGGAATTCAGCTCTCGATCTTTGACTCCACAAGTATTTACGACCCGGCACAGGTAAACGCTCGATTGTCAATGCTATGTTACATCTTGTTATAATAACGCCATTTCTCGCTAGTAACTTATCTTGATAACGCCTGCAGTTTGCCGGAACATAGCATGTTTGTATGCGTTGTAATAATAAGGATTGGCAACATCACCAATTAGATCCAAGGAATAGATATGAAGGTACATAAACCAAATATGTTGCATCAAGAATCGTACAGCCTATGGTCTTAACCACTCTCTCTCGGCGAGGAAACCAATGAGGAACAGTGAAACGACAGTAGTGTTGGTGGGGATGACGACGATGAAGTTCAAAGTCACATCAACCATTTGTAATTCTTTAGGATATAATTTAATTTGCATGTCAAAAGGACAAATACATCAATACATTTCATGTGCATTATGAACGCATCATCCTCCAATTTCTAAACGTAACATCACGCCTGTAATCCCCGATGAGGTACGCACGCACACGTTTCACCAGTTAGGTTTACGTCCTGATATGAAATAGGTGGTCGAGAGGCCCATTTAGAAAAATCCAATAAGGCCCGACCCTATTTCTGTCACAATTTTTTCTACGATTCCTTAGGTTCGGTTGGAACATAGATAGAAGATACACAGACAAATAGAAATTGCTAATGAATTCAACAGAACCGCCAAAAGAATTATTGAGAACACATAATTACTGTAGAGATTTCCACAATTCTATAGTTCTATTAAGTTAGGATATATTTTGTTTTTTATAATTTTGCTTTTTTTTAATACCCTTTGAATTGGACGTGTTCGATTTCGTCTAGTGTTCGATTTTTGAAATGATACACGTTTAAAAGAATTGTACAACCCTTACTGTATATGCCTTTGTTCTCGATAACGATTCAAGTATTAATAGTATAAACGCAATCCCGCGTGAATTGTTAATAACAGCGTTTTTTGAATTGGTTTACACAATAGAATAGTTCGAGCGCGAGCAGACCTAAGATTACGAATAGACGTAGAAAATCCCTAGTGATTGTTGCAGACGTAGTATCAATCGTACAGCATTATCCGTAAGCGTGCGATTCCACCAGAGATGTGCGAGGATGCGTAGCGAGGAATGTGTTTGTTAAGAACCAATCGGATCCCTTCATTTACCAAGCCTCGTCTAGTGCAGCTTCGGTGGAAACGGCTTAGCAGAGCGAGGTTTTTCTACGTACAAAATATATGGAGAGAGCGAGAGATGTGTGCGAGGGATGTGTGCTACGGATGTGTGCTTCGGATAGATGCGCGCGAGATACTGGTAGCAGTGACTAGCGCGCGCGCGGCCCTCCACCACCTCACCCCGTTCGCTCGGATCTAGAAAGAGCTCGCTACACATCGTCGCATCACTCATGTGTGCACCGCTTCATAGCTTCGCATCGCTACGCAGCTTAGCACATCTCTGGTGTAAACACTCACATCGTTTCACAGCTTCGCTACGCCTCCTCGCACCGCTTAGCTACCTCGCACATCCCTGGTGGAAACGCACCCTAACTGTAACCGTTTTATTATGTAACAAAATATTTTTATTCGTCAAGGTGATCTTTCATTTACTCGGAAACTTCGAATGTTGTTTTACACGCGTTACAAAAAATATTGGTAGGTTTGCAACATTTCATCATATTCCTTCACCTAGCGTGGTTGTATATTTAATAATTCATTAATCAGCAACACAGAATTAATCATAGCTATCATTGCTATGTATAGGTGTAGTCACATCGTACACCGACAATTTGCGCGCAGTAATGCGTGTGCATTACCAAACCCAGCTACTATTTCATGTTTATACCCAAGTTCTGTGATTTACCCAAATGTCAGATTGTAAGGAGCATTTAAGTAGGCAAATATGCATTTAGGTATTGAGTATTATTTCACGAGAAACTTCATTATAAATCTGTGTACGCAGTGTAGTAGTAATGATACCACGTACACAAACTTTTTTGACATAAATTATAATACGTGATATTTTTAGGTGATTTTTTTATATTGGTTATAACCAGTTTATCGTTTTTAGATTAAGGAACTGCCATCAAAGATCGAGATCTTATTTCAATCGCGATCCTTAAAGCAACCAAACGACAAAGTTCATTCGCTTTGTTATATTTGTTATTCTTTAGACTCACATTGACAAAAGATCAATTTTTTTTCGTAAATCATTTTTTGATACTGAAAATTTTTAATATTGATGACAAAGATCAATGTAAAATATTTTTGAAATTAATCGTTATGCCCACTGAATTTAATTTGGAAAATGAATTATTATTCGTACCTATATAACATTGTTAGGCTTTATTGGCTTAATATTTTGTACTACAAAGTTTTCGTTACAGGTAGCAAAAGTACTTGGTTGTGTCTCTTTTATCAATTAGACACAATTACATTCTTGGAGACGTGAATAAGTTAGATATTAAAACATAAATAATTTTATGTATTCAACATCATTATTATTACAGCAACTACTCAGTCTGACGATATTAAAAGTGTATTAATTTTAATTCAAAATATATTCACATCCGAAAACAGTAATACTATGCTGGTAACAACTATCTTATCACAATATTTTAAAAATTGATACATTCATCAATATTTTGTGTACGTAACATCGTTATGCACTACGTGCAGAATAAATGCTCTATTATGATAGGTGGTATTATAAAATAATGTGTAACATTCTCGTTGGTGATTTACAGCGTCACCTCGCGGGCGCGCCACGGGCGGGGCGCGGCGGGGCATCGCAAGCACCCTGCCGGATGAGTTCAAGGCATAAACGAAAGCGATTTGAACAAAGGACGAGCAGAAGCGGGTTGGACGAACACAAAAATATTTTACGTTATTAAATCTTAATTGTCTCGTTAAGATATATAAATGTCTCGATATTTTACTATATATGAGCACTTTGTTTACTATACAATTGTTTTGTAAAGGGCAGGTACATACAAGTACATACAAATGTTATGTTGATCGATAAACTGACAGGTAATACTGTTTAACGGTATATTTATATGCATGTGATCTATTACAGTTATGCTCAAATTAATAAGAAGCGTCTTGCATCAGTCCAATTTAATGGTTTAAATTGAACACTAGAACTGAACATTCCAGTAGCATGCGCTAGTTTTTATTAATGGTTTTGTTAACGTAGAGTAGCTATAAACTACGCGATTTAAATATATCCCAGTAAAAAATTCCAGTGAACGCCAATTAATTTGAGTTTAATATATTTTTGTATATTTATAACGGCCATAAAGTTTATGCGATAAAGACCTTGGCATACCGCCATGTTAACCTGAAAACATCCGTTGAACTCTATTGACATGGCCAGCGTGGATTCTAAACGGATCGACAATCCGCGCAAGGTGAGGTAACCCGTTGAAAGGGCAAATTCGACAGATATATAACGTGAACATCCCTGCCGACTGTATTCCGGCGCCGGAGTTGCTCGAAGCATAATCTGAACATCCATTATCCATTCGGCAACGAAATTTGACTAACATGTCGACATCGGTAAGACAAAATGGCGGATCCTAATAGAATTTATAAGTGATCGCTTTGTTACTTAGCTTAATGTAAGATACGACCCATGCTTCAATACGATAATAAAATTGTTCGTGAAAATGTTTAACTGGAGATCAAAACGGACATTTTGTGTGGATTAAATGTAATTGGGCTTGCCATCTGTTAATTTTATGATAACGCATGAGTTCATAGCTTTGTGTAAATTAAAATATATGTTTTGATATATGTCTAAATGTAGCTTTACAGAAAAAGTTTATATCCTCCTAATGTATTTTAGTTACAGCCGATTTAAAAATATTGAACATAGGTTATTAAACGATAAAATAAAGTTCGTTCTGGTTTCCATGTAACACATGTATGGAATTTTATTGCATTTTAATGTGAAGGCCTGGAACATTCTAAATTATTCCTGTATCATTTCCAGGTGTTCTTTTTCGCTCTGGTTGCGGCGGCCGCTGGCGCCAGGCTGGAACACCTGACGCAAGGCTACGGCGGAGGCAATAACGCTCCTTTCAACTTTGAAAACGTCAACAACGGCGATGGAACTTACCGGTTTAGGTCAGTATGTATAATAATTATGATATGAAATATCTCGTAACGTAAGGTTGACTCCTTGCAAATGACCCATCACGAATTCTCCTAATCCAAAGACCAACGGGGCGATAATTAAATATCAGTAATACTCGATCGTTCATGCATTTTACGGTGAATGTGCTCAAGAACATGTTTTATTTAACTTACTGTATTCACATAAATATTGTTATATTGTACTGTGGTTAAAAATTCTATGGAATTTTACAGTCACATAAAATGCTTTTTTAAAATAACCTTTTTGTAATAATCAAATTTTATCAAATATAAATAAGAAGTTAGAATGAGATTCAATAGAATTGTATGAGTATCTTGGAAGTAATGTCTTAGTTTTGATAGAGTTAAATGAAATGAAATTTAGAGTATACTTTAAGAAAATGGTGCAATATACGAAAGTTTAGTAAACTAAAATAATTTTCTATATTTTAGCATGTACATATTTTAAAACTTATGTCGTAGTTTATGTACAGAGTTTTCAAATAGTGTTTAAAGTGTACTTTTATCTAACGGTAGCAGTACATAAAATTTTAGTGAGTGAACAACGTATAAAATAAGTTAAAATTACCGACGCGAGCGATAAAGTAAAAGTTTGTAGGTACAAATATTCTTGACGCTTCTTCTTTAAGAAGTCTATCACTTTTAGCAACAAAGTTGAGATTATAACCATACTTAAACGGATACAGAATTTATAATAACGTTTTAATACTTTATAATATTATTACAAAGTTAATTTACTGCTTAAATTTGATATTTTATCTTAATATCTCATGTAAACATGTAGTATAACGTATGATGTGTAATGTAATATCTTGAATGAATATGATAAGCTTGTGTTTTTGGTAAAAGTCATCATCATCAGCGTAAGTCCACAGCTGGACATACAATCACCTGAGGAGTATTTTCAAATAGCTCCCGGGGCGATGCGGGCTGACGATCGTAGTACACAGTTTCTCGCATTACCTACGCTGTTGCTCATAGGTGGCGAGAGTATTTACTCGCGCCTAAGCAGGTCGTGCCTAACCGCAATCTACCAGAGAGGGATTTAGTCCCTTCTTACAACTCCCCTGGTATATCGTCATGGGTCGGATTTTCCAGACTGATAAAAGTATTTAATGATGAGTATGGAGAGTAGATTAAGGAGTACTTTCGTATATGGATGAAAGTTGAACAGCATCCTGGTTTATCTTTCCCTGTATCAAGAGGCACTAAAGTTTACAAAATAAGCGCTAAGTTCAAGTCAAACATCAGGTCTGATGGTATGTATTGTGCACTTGAGGCAACTAAAAAGTGTTAATTGACGTGTTTCAGTTACGATACCCCAACTGGCATATCCGCCCACGAGAGCGGTGCTCCCCGAGCGCAGGGGCCCGAAGGCCCCGCGGTGACAGCCGAAGGTGGCTTCTCGTACAGCGCGCCCGATGGACAACAGATCTCGCTCACGTACACCGCGGACGAGAACGGCTTCCACCCGGTCGGATCTCACATCCCCACCCCGCCACCCATCCCTGAAGCCATCCTCCGCTCCATCGAATATAACAAGCAACATCCCTCGTAAGTTCACAATGCATTACAAAATTATTTATACCACTTGCAGACGGAGTGTAGCAGCACTACCGGTTGAACGTGCGAGGGGTCATTTCAGCGTGCCTCATTTTTTGTTCTGTAAAACGGTTCTCTTTTTTAAACAATAACGTTTTTTTCTTTTTAAAAAATATTGCTACGCGACGTTGAAGTATGATGCTTTATAATCTAGAATGGTCAATAAAGGATCGTATAAATCAGGGATTCTTAAACTTTTGTCATTCACGACCCCATATTATGATTGCGAGTTTCTTGACGACCCCATACAAAAATATAAAAGAAAAATAAATTAATATAAAATTAATAAAATTAGTATATATATTTATATATGCTATAAAATTAGTATATATATTTATATATACTATATATTTGACATTAAAATCTCTCGACCCCAGAATTTTGCTACGCGACCCCATATGGGGTCGCGACCCATAGTTTAAGAATCCCTGGTATAAATGAATACAATGGTTGAGAAACATGTAAATATCTAACATTTCTGCTTTCCCTGTGCCGCGGGTTGCAAATGGTAACAAGAGAACCAGAGGACCTGTAAAATATCAACGGGAACATTTATTTAAAACTTCAGCAATGGAGTCTGAAGCAACTCATTCGACATTTCAAATGTTGTTGAAGCCCTTATCTGTATTTTAAGTATACAGACAGCCCTAATACTTTATAGGTTTAAACTTTAAAACTATTTTAAGTCTTACCTATAAACTTTAGAGTACTACTACTAGATTATACCTATAAACTTTTAGTTTAGACTTTATAGGTTTAAACTCTAAATATGCAAAACTTTGAACGCGACCTAAAACGTTTTTTGTTAATTTTTAAAGAGTTTTGTGTCTTGCCTGCTTTAGTTTAAGCATCTTTGGTGTGGGCAGAATTTGTTGATATTAGAAATTACTTATAAGAAAATGTTCACAAGTCTAAGTTTATATGTATAGGTATATCGCAATATTTATCTTTTTTGGAATAAAAATTATTAAAATATTTCCCAAATCAGATAAAAATATCAAAAATTTTAAGTTAACGCTTTTATAAGACTGATGTTTAGGAACTCATTTAATATGTCTTCATTATACTAATAAAAAATATTCTTATACGCTTAAGATCTATTTAACGCACCGATTCGTTTTTAATAAATAATAAAAAGGATTTTTGGATAACAATTATTAAAATAGATATATCTAATTATTTCAGAAACGACGGAGGCTTCAACGGAGGACGCAAAAATTACTACTAAGCTGTTTGTTTGTACATTCATATGTAATACGAAACCTCATGAAAAGCATGGACTGTGATATCGAGAAGGAATGCTGTGTTACCATTATTTAATATGCATAGCTTATGAATAAACTATTGAAATGGTTTAGCTATTACAAAACATGTTTTTTTAATTCGTAACATATTTTAAACACTTCCTTAACATTCATTTTCATTTTATTATTAAGTTATTTATATGAAATTCATTTACGGTTCTACGACATTCCAAGGTACGGAATAAGAATATTAGAAAAGGAGGAATGATAGTTTACTAATTATTTTTATTTTATTTACGATAGCCAGTAAAATGTTTGCGCGATGTTTGTTGTGCGAACATGTAAGCTTACCTTACAGGCTTTCTGTAATTAACCTGGTCATATCAAAATGCAAGGTAGCGAATAATAATTAATGAACCCTAGTGTAATTAACACCGTAACCTTGTTTGTGAGGAACATAACTACACATTACAGCGTTAATTGCATCGTGTGCGAAAAATGAAGATTTCTGTTTAATATTATTAGCAGTTTTGTAATATACCCTAAAGAGGTTGGCAGAGGAATGTAAAACATTTACACGATTCACAAGTTACCTTTATATCCCGATTTGTAATAGGTGGTGAGCCTATTGCCGTATACCTGACTCGTATCCAGTCTGTACAAAGCCACAAGCCACTAATGGAAAATGTAAATAAAAGAAAAAATATATATTTTAGTTACTATATAGCATTGTATGATAATTTTTATTATTTAGAGAAACATTTTTGTTGTCATTCCTTGTTTTAGATGCTAGGGGGATGCTAGGGTTGTGCACCAAGATGGGGGTCAAAGTGCACCAAGACGCAGGGGTTTATATTTCTTATTATATGTATCTTACTTAATATCCAAAACTATCTTAATCTTAGACGTAACATCGCAGGGATCACAAGCGTTTGTGATCCCCGATGAGGTAGGCAGAGGAACATTACTACATAGTACCGTAGTACATTGTATACTCCAATGTTTCACCGGTTACGTTTACGTCCCACTATGGAATTGGTGGCTAGCCTATTGCAATACATCGAGTATATTTCTAAACACCGATCCACCACTAGAAAATCAAAATAAAAAAAATCCAACAGTGCTCGACCCGGGATTTAAGCCCGGGGCTTCGCGAACGGCAGTCGCGCTTGCGACCAACACGACCAACGAGGCAGTTTTTCATAATCCTAAAATATGTTTATATCCTAGAATGAAATAAGATATAGATCAAAACGCAGTTACTAGTATACGCTAATTATACAATGTACATAATTGAACGTTTTTCTATTATCTGTATTCATCTTTCGTGAAAATAATTGCCTGCAAGTTTTCAAGCGCAATCATGAAGTCAACGCATAAAGGCGTTCAAAGTTTATAAACACAGAGACTGAAGAGCAAGCCGTCGCGAATCACCAAATGTTTTCCGTGCACAGCAGACGGGTGAATATGTCTTCATCTATAAACTTGTAAATCTGAACATGAATAAAATGTTTATGTACATGGTTTGTACTTGTTGGTAAGTTTTGTATGGGTGTAATAAAATATTTATACTCAAATGCCATTTGAGTGGAAACATTTCAGAATATTCTTTTGTCGAAAACGAGCTCAAATGTCATGAGGTTGGAGA
>DWEJ01000761.1:0-15060 GCA_018245835.1 Mysoria sejanus stolli
TTTAAAATGGTTGACTTTTTATTCGAATTTTCCATTCATTACAGACAAGTATAGTTTTTATGTATTACAGCTGAATGTGATACAAGTTTATTATTACTACATGGTCACGCCAGCTCCTTGACGGGGCACATTGACAGCAACCAGTGTTATATATTTCTATCTTTACAGACCTCACTTGTTTCTATATGTATCGCTCTTCACATGCCCGCGCTGGTTTCAGAGACCTGTCTCTCAAATTCAGAGATGTTAAAACATGATAAACTTAACTCATGTGGCTCCATCTCTTTTCTGTTGTTGAAATTTAAATCTAATTGCGCCTCCGACTCAATTGTTGTCAAAGGAGTGATTCCGCAACCCGGCCGACTTCTTGAAGTGAACGGCGAAGATGTCGATGGAGCGGAAGACCACGTCCTTGTTCACCTCCTTGTGGCTGAAGCTCGACACCAGCAGTTCCACCGCCTCCGTCACCGCGTCCTCGCCGAATATATATTTGCCTGTAAGGTAAACCGTCGAGTAGGCCAGGAGTCAGCTAGCCGCCAACGGTGAACGGGGGGGGGGGGGGGCTTGTATATATAAAATAGAATGATTAGTCTAAAAGAACCTGAATGTGCAAGGATATCATTTGGTACTCAGCTTGGCCTGTGAGCGGCCTGGTATTGTGTTATATAGTGATACCGGGTATGTTGCGGAGGAGCAGGGCGCAAGTGTCGGCGGGCACGAAGGCGCGCGGCTCGCGCTCGGGGCGCGCGCGTTTCTCGCACGCCGCGAACAGCTGCGCGCGCAGCCACGCGGCCAGCGCGGCCAGCCGCGCGGCCAGCAGCGCCTCCGCCAGCTCTGCGCACCGCGGACGGTCGTCAAGGAACCGCGCTGCCAGCCCGCAAGGGGTACGCAGAAGGGTGTTTACGTTTCGTAATGGAACAGGTGCTCATACAATTTAGACACAAATATAGACTCCGGGGCATTATTATAAATATCGTATTATATGAAATCCAACTTAGAAAAGTGCAAGAGTAAATTATATATTGATTTTAAATCATGTAACTATACGAGTATCTGTATTTTAAAATGACTTAACATGGCTTTTGGGGCATGATTAATTATAAACAAAATTAGGATGATATTATTGTATGTCAAAAAAACGACGAATACGTCGCTGACTGCTGATGGATACGGGCCCCTGGTGATGTTGATGGGTAATGCTCATTGCTCGGAAGTATAAGGGAATATAAAAGATTCGGTGTCCGGAAATTACAATGAAATCTTACAGTGCGACAAAGCTTTTTTTAAACTCAAGCACAGACGGGACATTAGTGATCATCACACGCATGTTTGTTCGCGACGGGAATCGAACTCGCCAATATGCCCCGACAGCACCCTTACAAACGGTACAGAAGGCCCGCGGCGCACGCACCCGCGGCCAGCAGCGCGGCCAGCCGCAGCGCTACGTGGCGGCGCGCGAGCCCGGCCGCCGCCGCCGCCGCCGCCGCCGCGCTGGCCGCCGCGCCCGGCCCCGCGCACCATTCCTCTGCGCGCGCGCCGGGCATTACATTACGTGAGCGTTTCTACTAAATCATATTATCCATAGGTCGCTGGTTCAAATCCGGCTCGAAGGACCAAAATTGATGTACGATCCGCACCGTACATCAAGGAATAAAACCAATGTTGTGGTTAGTTTGTTAATTTTATTTGACTCCCAAATAGGGAACTGATACAACTGATATGCTAATGAGTTACGCCGACAAGGTATCGCGGTGAACTAACTTAAATTACTAATGCGATGCGACTTGAAGCAAAAAAGCTGATGTGATATTTTGTACGTAACCGTACAATATTGATGCTGGTATGTTATTCGAGCTTTGTTTATTTGATTTTATAAACGACCAGAACAGTTTTGGAACTTTATAAGATATATGTTTATCTATTGCATTTTTTACGTATTTATAGAAGGTATGCGTTGCCTCCTCTAGAGAGTTTTGATTTAGACATTAATCCCAGTTAACTTCATTTAAATACAAATTTATATTATCATAGTTGCCTGGCTCAAAAAAGTATTTTAGTCTAGAGTTAGATTTTAAACATTTATACGAGACACCTCCCAGCTTAATATTGAGGGACTTGTGATGAGCATCTTCAATCACTAGCGGTTCATCACAGACAGTTACTGTAAGGCTAGTGTTACATAATATCAAGTCGAGTATTCTGTCGTTAGAATTTTTATGGGTATTACATTGTGTTAGATTGCATTCAAATAGTACATCAGCGAAGTGTATTTGAGAGAAACCAGATAATCCGGTACATTGAAGTACTGAGTTTTGATCCAGTGTCCACTGGACGTTGCTAAAATTAAAGTCTCCGCAGATTAAAAAGAAATCATTAGGATTAGTGTCAATTATTTTAGAAAGATTATCCGTAAAGTTACATACCCGGGAATTATAAGAATGGCCTAGGTTCTCATTGCAGAGATATACGGTACATATATGCAATTTACATTTTGAATTGTTATTCTGGAAAGTAATGGTTACCCATATATCCTCAGCAGATGAAGACCATTCTGGTCTATCCACTGCACTGAATTCACGACGACTTGCTAAAAGTACCCCACCCCCGTACTTCTCATGTGTAGCCGTGTAGTTTCCGTCTCTTCGCCAGACTATATAACGATTATCAAATAGTTCGCTGTTGTTAGTGCCATCAAGCAACCAAGTTTCCGTCAGCGAGATAATATCATAAGAATACAATAATAAATTTCCTTTAAATGTATGCGTTTTTGTGCGAAGCCCCCCGGTATTCTAGCAATATATTGTAATATACTGATTAAACATTATAAATCCACACTTACTTAAGCGAATCCAGATATTGAAAATTAAGCGCAATTAAAACTACTATATATATCATGATTGGCCGAGCCCATAAATAAATAAATAAATATCTTAGGACATCTCCACACATGGCGATCTGATTCCAAACTTGTGGGCTTCAAACGTCAAGAGAGCTTGTGGTATGGTAACCAGACGACTGATACTATATATATACTAAATATATATAAACTAAATATATATAGATATATATTTTTTTAGACCCAGACACAGAACAAATACCTGTGCTCATCACACAAATATTTATTCTGGGTGGGAATCGAACCAACGACCCCGGCGCAACAGTCAGGTTCACTAACCTCTGCACCAACGGGCCAGTCAAAAGATAATGTCGAATAAGTGTAGTAAATAGCTAATAATTGAAATATAGCATCTGTTTTTTCACAACCAATGGGGCGAAAAAGTACAAATATTTAGCTAGCCTACATAATACAATCATGTTAAAAATACAACGCCGGTAGACATACAAATTGTTGAACGCAAGTTGGCAAATAGAAGCTTCGAGTAATAAAGAATTTCTCTTTATAGCTATAGTATAGCTCAACCAAAATTAAATACGAAACCTTGTGTGCGCAAGCGACAGTGACCACTAAGAGTAAACAAACATAAGTACGTTGAGACGTGAGTGCAATAAGCTGATTACGACTTACGTGCGAGAATTGGATGATTTCCCCGATGTTGAATGTGCTCGCCCGGCGATAAGGCGAACAAAACACTTTGGTTATGCATGCGACTCTCAAAGTGAAAAGTAATAGATGGTAAATACAGTGAAATTTAGAAGATAATCTATGAATTATTATGTAATTTTCAGTAAGTCTTCCTCGCGTTTTATAAAAAATGTAGGGGAGGTATCTGATATCCTAGCAATTATCTTGCTGTACGAACTAAAACCCTGTCCATAGGTCATCCGAGTAAATAAAACAAGTGGACTGTACAGTAAATTGGTTCCTGTATTTTAAATAAATCACCTCCTACTTATATAAAGCCAGAGTAAACTCATTAGCGTGATTCAGCCAAGAGAGCACAGCCATCTATTGGTGGCTTTCAACATTAAGTTTGTACACTTGCAGTGTTTAACCCAAATGTACTGAAAGTTCTTTTCCTTCGCGAGCGACCTTGCTTTGTTGAGCAGGCTCTTGTTTCGTTGAGTCAGGTGATCGTTGACGTAAAATTTGCTGGAAGCACTGAATCCTAAGCTCGACAGGTTGAGTAGTTTACAGACGCCACTAACTCCTCCTTTGTGTAGCGGTTATGGAACGCGATAATTATGGGTTTTTCAGAGTGGGGTGTTCTTGTTGGGATTCGTGCTATATAGTTGATTTCTTTTTTTTTATAGTGAAGTTGCATATTTCGCCAAGTTTTTGTGCGATTACGTATAGATTCTCATTTTTCTTCTGCGGAATCCCTTTTATCTCCACATTATTTGCACGAGCCTATCTCTGTCCTCAAGTTCGGTGTGTAGCCGAGTTATTTCAGCTTGAAGGGTGGGGATCTCGTGAGTGATCTTTTCGACCTTTTTGACTCTTGATTCCAGGGCATGAACTGTTTCTGAAAATTTATTCAAGAGCTCTTGGGCCATATCTTGGTAATCTTTCAAATGTTGCAAGTCTTCTTTAATAGTCTTAACAGTTTCCACCAACGATGCCAACGGAGCCAACTGCAGTACCACATTGTTAAGTTGATCCAGCTCGCTGGGCTGTACTGATGCTGCCGCCGGAGATAGGGAAAGGGGTAGATTTGCATTTCAGGCATCGCCAAGAGTTCTTTCGGTCTCACAGCTTCCTATAGCCCCCTTCCGTGATCCCAACGCAGGTGAAGTCGAAATTTTGATTGCAGATGCTACAAACTGGCCCTGCTGTATATTTGAGTCCACAACTAGCACATGTGGACATTTTACGGAGAAGTTTGAGAACTGCTAGTTAGTGCAGAGTAGCAAGCAAGCGTGTGTTCACTGACAAAGCCGAAGCGACACTGATCTCTATGATAACTGTAATTAATAAATTGTAAAATGTAATTGATAAATTAAGTTGTAAATTTCAATTATTTTAATAAAGTGTATTCAATTTAAATTGTAAAATGTAAATAATTCAATAAATTGTAATTAATTTAATAAATTGTAAGTTTGAATTAATTTATTATTTTATATTGTAATTAATATATACATACATAAATACATACGTCGTCGCTAACTAAACATCTATTACGTTACGTCTCCGGTTGTTAAATAATTTAAGTGTATATAAACGTGACTTTTCTACTAGTGTTACATATCCGTGTGTAGTTAATTAAACAATCTAACTCATTATCTTTGAGTGAATTAAATTGGTGCAGGTCACAGTGAGTTATTAACCAAAATACTTTTCGAAACGTGGTGTGTTTTATAATACCGAGTCGTACACAACTACCGACTCGCTTGCGCTCGGGCGTACACGCGTATAGCAACTTAGGCTCGCCACACACTTACAGTACGTTCTCTTCGCCATGGACAAGCTTACCTGTTCCGGTTGCAAAACGCCAATACAGAATAAGGAATTCATGAGCTGTCACGACTGTAGACAAAAGTATGACTTGATGTGTGCTAACCTTTCACCCAAACGGTTTAAGAAAATGAGTCAGGATGTTAAACAAAATTGGAAATGTTTGGAATGTAAGAGTAAGCAACCAAAATCTGATAATACGAACACACCAGTACGTACCGCTCATCAGTCCAGAGTTGATGAAGAAGCCACAAATCAAGCTACAACTAGGCGTCGGAATCGATCAGATGATTCCTTGTTAACAGAGTCAAAATTCAGAGAAATCCTGAAGACCGAAATGAAAAAAGAACTTGAGGCCGTAATCGAGACCACGCTTACCCGATTAGTTCATACCCAACTTAAGGATATAAATGACCGTATGTTAGAATTACATGACTCAGTGGCATATATTAGTGGTCAATACGAAGATCTAAGAAACTTAGTAGGTACCACCTCAACGGCATTACAGGCTCTGAATGATGAAAATAAAATCTTAAAAGACAATTTGACCCACCCCTAACAACGCGTGTAAAGATTCTTGAGGACGATAATATAAAACAATAACAATGGGTTAGACTACAGAACATTGAGATTGCAGGCATTCCAGAACTAAAAGGCGAAGACACTGTAGCCATCGTACAAAAATATCGCAGTACATCGGAATCATCATAGAAAGTTCTGACGTTGAGTTTGCACACGAAGTGCAGCCGCGGCGTTCTGCAAGCGCAGCGCGCGGGCGCCCTATCATCGCTCGCCTGACACACCGGCCGGTTAAAGACCACATAGTAGCCGCCGCGCGTAAATATCGGAACTTAAGGACGGTAGACGTAGGTTTCGGCGGCGAACATAGTAAAATATATATTAACGAGCATCTAACGAGATTTTTTTTTCCTCTGGAAATAATTCCTCGGGAGGGGGTGGTGAAATATTCAGGACTATATATGTAAATGAAGGATCCTTCATTTAATCTTGCCGCCATTGAACTTTGACGTTTGTGTGATATGTGGTTCTGTGGCGCTTGACATGTCATATGGATAGAGAAGTGAAGTTATGTGTTCATTATAAGTGAGATCAAGGAATTGTATTGAATTTATTGAAAGATCGGTGAAATAATAGCTTTAAATGTTGTTTCTCTTTTCAGGTGAGCTAAATAATTACTAGGCTATTGAAACAATGTAAAATTTTTAATAATAAAACGTTACTCTTTTCAGAGCAACACAGTTGGGTTTTTATTTCAAAAAAGGCTAAAATAAAATCACTTGTGTTAACAAACACATTATAAAACAACATTTTTATAGCTGTTTTACACTACGATGGAAAAGTTGAGGTTCGAATTTGTAGTGAAACCGGGCGAAGACCCTAAAACAAATGTAATCTGCATAACTGCAATTATGAATACCGAAAATCGCATATATAAGATACCAGAACATCTACAATCGGCATGATACCATCACTAAAACTCCAGGATTTTTAAAGGTATAGAAAACACTTCAATAGAGACATGAGAAAAGACAACTATGGATTCCATTAACATCAGAGATAACTGCTGCCTATATGGACGAAGATGGGAACATGGAATTCAAAGAATATCTGTTAGAGGAAACTATTAAAAAAACACAACAAGAAGCGTCGTCTTCAGGAATCTCAGAAACAGTTTTATCAAAAATCCTTGAAAAATTCTCTGAAATGAAATAACCTAGATCTCGTAATTTAAAAATACTATCGGAGTGTGATAGAAAAATTTAGTAGTAAAACTTCAAATGTTTCCCAATGGATGACTATCTTTGAATCAGAATGCATTAGAATAGGCATAGAATCGGATTCTAAAAAATTGAGGTCCTAAGATTATTTTTGGAGGATTCATCTGTGGACTGGTATGGTTCTATGCTTATAAAGCATACCATAAATTCGGAATGGGCAAAATGGAAAAAAAGTATGTGTGAAACTTACGCAGAAAAAGGGTGGTCACCCGTTAGATATGCAATTTTATACAAATATAGACAAGGATCATTAATGGAATATGCATTGAAAAAGGAAAGGCTTTTATTACAGCTTAATAAGTCATTGGATAAACTTATTGTAATTGATTTAATTGCTACAGGGCTGCCAAACTACATAGCCGATAAAATTGATAGAAATAGCTTAAAAGACATAGAAACTTTGTTTAATAGTATCAGAAATTTAGAACATTTAATAAATAAAAGGAGCGGGGAAAAAAAAGGTAGTTTATGAAACCAAAGTTAGAGATTTTAATTTTAGTTAGAGAATTTTACCGATACCATCCGGAGTCGCAATGTTAGTACAAGAATAAAAATTATGAAAAACCAAAAAAAGAACTGATAAAGAATGTCAACAATTCAGAATTAGAAATAGAATTAAATGATATGAACCCAAAAAAATAGAAATTACATCATTAATCAAAATTAAATTACTTTTAAATGATACTTTGGAGATTATGGGAGTATATGATTCGGGGTCAAATGTTTCCATAATAAATTCAAAATTATTATCCCTAACAAATAAATCAGGTAACAATAATAACAACAATAATGCTAACTTGAAAACGATTAATGGTGTGAAGAAAACAATTGGAATGATTTCTTTGTAAATAAAAATTTTTGATATTGAAAAAAATATTAATGTATTTGTGATAGATGGAGATAATTTCGAATAAGACTTTCTAATCGGACTAGACTGTATACAAGAATTTCAACTTATACAAAATGAAAAATTACAGGTAGTACAAGCTAAAAACAAACTACAAGAAATATACCTCAAGAAAGAAAATAAAATAATTCCCGGTGTTCGATGTATTAAGGTTGAAATTTGTTTGGCCGGGGTTTTTTCCAGAAAAACGCGTGCGTTCACTATACTCATTTGATCCGAACTGAACTGACAGTGACAGCTGATGCAACATTAGACAACCCACCCACCAAAAACACAGTTTTTAAATTACATACAATTTACAACAAAATTAAACTAGTGGAATGTAAAACAACAAAATAAACCAGTGACTGTAAACAACAAGAATTATAAACATGTAAAATATATTTAAGGAAGTTAACAATTTACATGTATTTGAACAAAGTTGGTTAAGTCACAAACACAATTATTCTCCGCCCGCCATGCTCATTATTAAAGAAACCTAACCTCTACTCCTACTCCCAACTGTATTGTAATATTATACTTATTAAATTTTGTCAGTGTCGGTACTATTTGTCTTACATAATATGCAACTTTTACTAAGTGGACGTTTATACACACCATTTTTTGATTGAACAGTAACAACACGAGTAACATTATCAGGACCAGGAAACTTGTTAACAATTATGCCTAAAATCCATTTAGCTGGTGGAACATTTTCATTTCTTAAAACAACTACATCTCCTATATTCGCTTCTGTCTGTTTAGAAATCCATTTATATCTTTGATTCAAACTCACTAAATACTCCTTAGACCACCTATTCCAAAAGTCTCTTACAATTTTTTGTGTCAATCTCCATCTATCCAAGTTTGTAATATTTAATATTTTCATCAGCTAAATTGATTAAAGGTTCACCAATAAGGAAATGGCCTGGTGTAAGTGGGAGAGGGTCATTCGGATTATCATCAATTATACTAATAGGACGCGAATTAAGACAAGCTTCTACCTGTGTAAGAACTGTAGACAGCTCTTCATAAGTCAATGTATGTGTACCTATTACTTTGTGTAAGTGTATCTTTGTGCTTCGAACTCCCGCTTCCCACAAACCTCCAAAGTTTGGAGCGTGCGGAGGAATGAAGTGCCATGTTGTGCCTTCCAGCATCAGACTTAGCTATTTCCTTAGGATGAGAAGACTGGCAGCTATTGAACATCTCCTTCAAAAGCTTGGCGGCGCCAACAAAATTGGTGCCGTAGAGCTGCCACTCTCCTAGCAGTGAATCGTCTAAATGCTGCTATGAACCCTTTAGCAGACAAGTCTGTCACAGCCTCTTAATGGATTGCACGCGTTACCATGCAAATGAATAGGCAAATATAGCCCTTGTACGACTTGGCTCCTCTGCCTTGGGAAAATCTAATATTAATTGGCCCTGCATAGTCCACTCCAGTAGATTTAAAAGGTTTACTCGGCTTCAATCTCACCTTTGGGATCTGTCCCATTAACTGATGGTTGTCTCGGTGTATACCTGTTACAAATGACACAGTCTCGAAATTCTCTTTTAACTTGACTTTTTCCCTTTAGAATCCAGTACTTAGATCTCAATAAATTTAACATGATCAAGGGCCCTCCAAGCATGGTCTTATTAATTAAGAGTTTACTAAAATGATTTCTAGCAGGCATAATTATAGGGTGCCGTGTATCATAAGCCACATCTGACTGCATTATGCGTCCACCTACTCTCAGAATCCCACTTTCATCCAAAATAGGACACAGAGTGAAGAGTTTACTCCTTTTGGAAACATGCCCGAGTCTCTTTAACTGTTCTATTTCATTTGAAAATTCGTGGTTTTGTACTTGTTTAATACACAATATTAAAGAGTCTTTTAATTCTGCAGTTGTAATAAAATTTGGAAATAGCTCACGCTCTGATTTTGGTATTTTTAATTTCAAAAACCGTCTACAGTATGAGACAACTCTCAGCAGTTTAGATAAACATGAAAATTTTAACCAAATAAATTCACTCTAAATCTTAAAAGGAAAGGTCTTTAATTTCTCTTCCTCACATGTATCATATATCACCTTCTTTTAACCAGTATGGACCTGACCACCATAGTGAATTGTTTATTAAATCCTTTGGAGTTTGTCCTCTAGATGCACAGTCAGCTGGATTTGTATCGGAAGTAACATGTCCCCAATGTTTGTATTCCAAAATATTAAGTATAGTCGAGACTCTATTATTCACAAATGTGCTCCAGCGACTAGACCCACCCATGAGCCACGCTAAAACAATAGTTGAATCGGTCCAACCATAAGTATTCTCCTTTGACACCTCCTTCATAATTTGAGATGCTTCAAAAACAAGCTTCGCTGCTAATACTGCGCCACATAGCTCCAATCTAGGAATCGTAACTTCCTTCAACGGTGCAACCTTGGTTTTAGCAGTAAGTAAACTAACATGAACTATATGATTCTCATTAATTAACCGGATATAAACAGCTGCTGCGAATGCGGTTTTTGATGCATCTGAGAATGCATGCAATTCAACTTTACAGAGTTTATTATAATTATTCCATCTAGAAATTTGTAAAACCTTAAGGTCAATTAAACTGTTTCTATATGACCTCCATTCTCTCATAAGGTTCTGAGGTAGGCTATCATCCCATTCCAGACAACTGTTCCACAACTTTTGAATAAATACTTTGGCCTTAATGACCACAAGCGCAATCCAACCTAAAGGGTCATATAACCTTGCTACCTCTGAGAGCACTTGCCTTTTAGTGTATCCTTCATTCTCAGGTAAGGTTATTTTGTACTCAAAACCATCATCTTCTCTATTCCATCCTACACCAAGAACTTTCATATGATTTTTTTATTTCTTAGTTACAGTTTGATCATTGTTTTTCTCATCCTTCATGCCTATACAACTTAAAAATTCGTTATCATTACTATTCCATTTTTGGAGCTCAAATCCTCCACACTTCATCATTTTATTCATTTCCTCATAAATCCTAATAGCTTCAGCTGTTGTTTCACACCCTGTCATCATATCATCAATATAAAAATCATCCTTACTTATTTTTGCAGCTATTGGATACTTGTTCTCTTCATCTTCAGCAAGCTGATGCATAGTTTTCACAGCTAAATACGGAGCACACGCTGTGCCGAATGTAAGTCGCAATAGTTTATAATGTTGAATAGGATCATCAGGATGAAATCTCCACACGATTCTTTGAAAATAGGTGTCCTCCTCAGCTACTCGCACCATCCTGTACATCTTCACAATGTCTGCAAGAAGAACTATTTTATGAAGTCGCCATCTCATCAAAATATGTCTTATATCTTGTTGTAGTTTGGGCCCTATAAGCAATTCATCATTAAGTGAAATATTATTGTTGCCTTTGCTCGATGCATCAAACACAACTCTGACCTTTGTTGTGGTTTTATCTTCTCTTACTACACAGTGATGCGGGAGATAAACCGCCTTGCACTCCTCTTCATTCGTAACTAACGTCATGTGATTCATCACTAAGTATTCTTGCATTACCTTATTATACTCACATCTGAGATCGGGATTTTTCAATAGGCATGTTTCCAATAGATATAGTCTCTTAATTGCTGTCTTTCTGGAATTATTATACTGACATTGTGGATCATCTGTTGAAAAGGGTAATTTAACAATATACCTTCCTTCGTCATCTCTTGTGGTTGTTGCTTGATAATATTCTTCACATTTTCTCTCTTCTCTTGTGAACTCCTTCTGTATTATGTTAGGCTCGTTCTCCATCTCCCAAAACTGTTTTAGCAAGTCATCTTCATTTGTCATCTGTACATGCATGTTAGTAATATTATTTATTGACCTTAGTTTGTGTGAAATTTGGCCTGATGTTAACCAACCAAATAATGTATTCTGTGCAATAATATTACTTGCAGGATGCTTAATAATCCCATCTAATAAAATCTCACTATATACTTCAGCTCCTAATAATATGTCTATCTTACCTGAAATTGTGTATGTGTTGTCTGCTAAAGGCAGGTTTGCAATTTCTATCCATTTAGGTGGATCTAAGTCAGTTGTTGGCAGAATTGAAGTTAAAGAATTTAAAACAAATGCATCAATATTAACTGAAATATTAGGATTATGACAGAATTCTATAATGAAAGAGACCATGTATTTAATTTTAGTATGACCGTCTCCCAAACCTGACACATGACCATTCACCGGTTGATGTACAAGACCTAGTTTCTGTGACAAATGAGGCTTGAGATCCCTGATCAATTAATGCCCTAACCACATATTTACATTTATTTTTACTCCACGCCTTAACCTTGGCAGTTGCTAATAAAACAGTATCAAATTTTCTTCTTGACAAGTTAACTACCAAATGGTCTGTATCAGGAGCATTTGATTGTGATTTTAAAGGTGACTTACTTGGTGTGGGCAACTCAGATGGGGTGGTTACCTTGTCAAAGTGTAGCAATGTGTGATGCCTGCGTCCACACTTTCTACAACTGACTGATCGACGACATTTAATAACAGAATGAGTTGGTGCTAAACAATTAAAACATAACTTATTGTTTTGCACAAACGCTTGCCTTTCCTTCGTTAACATTGAACCAAATTGTTTGCAATGATATGTATAGTGATCTTCGTTACACATTGCACACTTTATAGTAGGTTTATTCTCATTTGAAGTAAAAAATGCTTGAGGCTTTGCTATACTAGACCTTGTGTTGGCCACTAACCGGGCTGAATTCAAATCTATCATTTCTTAAGATCTAAACCTAGATTCTAAATAATCTTATAATTCCAACCAGGTAACCAACTTGTCGTTCACATTACTAACTTGCTGCTCGAATTGCTTTATAGACTCACTATCTAATTTTGACAACACTATGTAAACGATTATCACATCCCAACTATCGGTTTCAATGCCCATATTCTTTAAGGATAACAAACACGACGAAGTAGTGTCTAGTAGTTGCTTCACGGCACCAGCTGTTTATCTTTTTCTGCGACAATAAGGTTCTCAACACTGCATTACAGTTATATCGCTTGTTATTATAACGTCTCACTACTTGGTTCCAAGCTTCTTCGTAGTTTAGCTCTGTAGTTGAAAAATTACGCAATAATAGATGAGGCTCTCCCGATAGATTGCTTTTTAAATATTGTAACTTTTGAACCAAAGACAGTCCTTTATTCTCATGAACTAACGATATGAACATGTCATAAAACGTTTGCCATTCTTCATACTTCCCCGTAAACGTAGGTAACTGAACACGTGGCAATTTAATATCACTCTTTATCACATCACAATCTGATTGCACTAAGCTTGATCCTGTAGGTATATGTTGACCTGAAGTAAAAACTCGCAAAGTTTTAAGCAAAGTAGTTCTATATTGTATATAATATTCTTCAAACAGATCGTATATGTCGTTTGTAAAATATGCGTCACTTTCTTTAACACTCTTAGACGCCATCATGATTAATGCCTTGTGTTCATCTCGAAAATCCTTCCACCCTTGTTCGGCTATTTCTAAACGCGTCTCAATGTATGATTGTTTAATACGCTCCTTTGGCGTTTTCTTGAAGTTTTTCTCAGCTTTCTTCATAGTTTCAAACAACTCCTCTTGCATTTTAATGTGATTTGATAGTTTTTCCATCTCGAAAAATCAAAGTAAAATCCCGTTTTGTGAATATTTCTTCGTAAAACGTATATTCTTGTAGTATTCTCAGCTCACAACTCATTAATTACGTTTTTCAAATGTATGTTTAGTATTTTATAACTCACAACTCATTAGATATTAGATACGTATAAACGAACACGAAATAATATAAGTCTTTCTCTCTCTCGTCTATTGTTCTCGCTGCGACCGGTGTCTCGGACTCTCGTATCAGATCCGGCTCGAAGGACCATATGTTCGCTGTATTAAGGTTGAAATTTGTTTGGCCGGGGTTTTTTCCAGAAAAACGCGTGCGTTAATACTCATTTAATCCGAACTGAACTGACAGTGACAGCTGATGCAACATTAGACACCCGGCTTTACGGGTAACCAAATCAAAACAGAAAATAAATTATGTAATGGAAATAAAACAATAGACAGTGTTGAAAGGATTAAAGAGGACACAAGTGAAAATAATAATTATAAAATCAATTTTAACGAACATGTGGAAACAATGGACTTTGAGATATCAGTGAATCATTTGGACCTTCGAAAACAATCCCAAACTGATGGATTAATATGTAAGTACAGAACAATTTTTGCTAAGGATAAATATGACATTGGAACAGTGAAGGACTATGAAGCGCATATAGATTTAACCATAGAAAAATACTGCACTAAAAGACCTTATAGATACACAATTGAAGACAAGAAAGAAATAGAACAGCAGATTTTACAATTACTACAGAAAGGATTAATCGAAGCGTCTTATAGTCCATTCGCTGCCCCAGTGACTCTGACCTATAAAAAGGAAGAGAAAAAAAATCAAGATTATGCATAGATTTCCGTGACCTGAATAAAATTATCGTTCCTCAATCACAACCCTTTCCGCTAATCGAAGATTTAATGATAAAGACAAGGAATTGTAAATTTTTCTCAACCCTAGATATTAATTCGGCTTTCTGGTCTATTCCATTGAAAATAGAAGACAGAAGGAAAACAGCGTTTGTCACTCAAGAGGGTCATTTTCAATGGATTTGCCTCCTATTTGGTTTAAAGACATCACCAGCTATCTTTCAGAGGATATTAAGCAGCATTATAAGGAAACATAGATTATCAGACTTTACGGTGAACTACATAGTGTAGTATAGATATAATTATGAATGTGTCATCATGTAATCATGTTAGTATTTAAGCAATACTGTTCATTATTATAAAACACAATATATTCGGACGGGCATCGTGTAACATCTTTTATTTCGCCTCGATCTCCCATCCTTACAATAGATGATATTGTTTTTTTTTTACCTTCACGCCTGTAATCCCCGAAGAGGTAGGCAGAGGAATGCAGAACACTCCCACGTT